>JADBJO010032177.1:0-15959 GCA_016801955.1 Conus betulinus | reverse complement strand
GAGGAGAGGAAGAGAGAGAGAGGCGAGAGTTGCGAGGAACGAGTGGAGAGGGTGAGAGAGAGGGGCGAGAGAGAGCGAGAGAGGAGAGAGGAAGAGAGAGACTAGGAAGGAAACAAGGGGCGGGAGTCGGAGGGAATCGATTTTTAAAAGGAACTAGGAAAAAAAAAAGAAAAGAAAAAACAAGAAGCCGGAGAGAGAAAGACAGAGCACAAACCACCTAAATTAAAGGAACGGGAAGACTACAAAGAGAGAACGCAAGAGGACGACAAAGAAAAAGAAGGAAAAAGCAAAAGACATCAAAGAGATTCTTCCTGACATGTCGAAAATATGCCTTTCTCAGCCAATCAGCCGGAGATTTAGCACCGAAATTGCAATTGACCCTAAAAAATAGAAAAAAAAAAAAAAAAAAAAAAAACAAAAAACAGAAAAAATATGGAAGCATAGAGAACAAGAGAACAACAAGGTATAAAGATCAGTCCACTGGAAAGAAAATAAGGACCAGAAGGACAGAAGGTGGAGTTGAGAAAAAAAAAGAATGAAGGAGAAGGAAGAAATGGTGAAGAAGAAAAAAAAAAAACAGGGGGGGGGTGAGATTAAGGAAGGAAGAAGGAAAGACATGGAAAAAGAGAAGAATAGAAAGATTACGAAAATTGGAAGCAAAGAAAGGGCGAAGGAGGGGGGAAAGGATGCTGAAAAATGAAGCGATCGAAGGAAAGGAAAGAAGTTATTAAATGGTTGAAGGAGGGAAGAGGAAAAAGATAAAGGAAGTATTTACGAATGGTGAGATAAGGAAGGAAGGGAAGAAAAGAAAAAAGGAGGTCAGACGGAAGGCAGAAAGAAAGAAACCAAGAAGAAGGAAAGAAGGGAGGGGTGAAGTTAATAAGAGAAGGCAAGATGAAGGAAGGAGAGGAACGAAGGAAAAAACAAAGGAAACGGGAAAAGGAACGCAAAGAAGAAGGAGGGAAGAGTTGAAAAAAAAAGGAGAGGGAAAGAAAGGAATTATTAATGAAAGAAGGAAGGGGGAAGAGGAAAACGAAAACGAAATAAAGGAAGTAACGAAATGGAAGAAAGAAGAAGGGAGAAAGAAAAACAAAGGGAGTCAGAAAAAAACAGGAAGGCAGGAAGAAAGAAAGACAGGAAAGAAAACAAGGAAGAAAGAAAGAAGGGATGAAAAAACCGATGAGAAGGGAAGATTGAAGGAAGGAGGAGAAAAGAAGAAACAAAGGAAAGGGAAGAAAGAAAAAAAGAAAAGCTTTTAAAAAGGAACCAAAGGAAAGTAAAGAGGTACAGATTGAAAAAAAAAGAAAAAAAACAAAGAACGGCGAGGACAAAAAAAGGGAGCAAAACAAGAGGGATGGAATGAAGGGAAACGGAAAGAAAGGATGGAAAAGAAAAAAAAAAAACACAAACGAAAGAAAAAGGGCAAAGTAAGGAAAGAGAGAAGAAGAAACGAGGGAAAAAAGGCAAAGAAAAAGGAAAACAAGAAAGAAAGAACACGCAAAAAAACAAAAAAGAAAGAACGAAGTAAGACAAGAATGAAGGCAGGAAAGAGAATAGGAAGGAAGGAAGAGATGATGTTGAGAAAGAGAACCGATGGAAAGAAAGGGACAGTAACGAGAAAACAAAATGAAATCAAAAAGAAAAGAAGAAGAAGGAAACAAAAGAAAAGCTTTTAAAAAGGAAACAAAGGAAAGGTTAAAAAGAGGGGGTAAGATTAGAAGGAGCAGAAAATACAAGGAGAAAAAAAGAACGGCGAGGAAAAAAAAGGTCAAGATCAAGCAGTTAGAAAGAAAGAAAGGACGGGGAGAAGGGAAAAAAAAAAACAAAAACAAAAGAAAAAAGGGCAAGATAAGCACGAAGAATAGAAAAGAAGAAAAAAAGGACCAACAATGCAGAAAAAAAAGAACGAGAAAAAAAGCAACAGAAAAAAACAAAAAGAAAAGGAAATAACTGGGAAAAAAAGGAAAAAAAGGGCAACGAAAAGCAAATAGAAAGAAAGAAAAAAGGATAAAAAAAGGAAAAAAAAAAAAAAAAAAGGTCAAAAAAAAAAAAAAAAAAAGGAGGGTTAGAACCGAAAAAACAAAAAAAAAAAAAAAAAAAAAAGGGCAAGATAAGCATTATAGAACAGAAAAGACCGAAAAAGAAAGAAAAATAAAAGAATAAAAAAAAGGGCGAGAGGATATGCATATAAGAAAGAAAGAAAGAGGCGAACAAAAGGAAAAAAAATAAAAGGGCCATAGATTAAACAAAAGAAAGAACGAGAAAAAACCAACGAGAAAAAAAAGGGACAGAGATGGCATCGATAAGCATATATAGAAAGAAAAGACAAGAAGAAAAAAAAGGAACGAGGGGAAAAAAAAAAGGCAAAAAACAAAGGAAAAAAAGAGAATAAAGAGAAAAAAAAAAAAATGAAGGGTAAGACTAAGGAAGTAGAGAAAAAAAAGGAAAAAGGCCAAGAAGAAAGAAAAAATAAGCATAGGTAGAAGAAAAAAAAAGAAGAGAAAAAAGGGGAAAGAAAAGAGGAAACAGAAAAAAAAAAAAAATGAATAAAAAAAAAGGGCCCAAATATGCATATAGAAAGAAAGAAGGAGAAAGGGGAAAAGCGAAGGAAGGCGAGGAGGGACGAAAGGAAAAAAATGGTGACTAGCGGATAAAGAGGGTGGGAAAAAGAAAAATACAAGGAAAAAAGGCAGGAAAAGGAAAGAGGGCAAGCTGCTGAATATAGACAGCCAGAAGAACAAAGAAACTTAACAAAAGGAGCTAAAACACGGTAGTCAAGGAAGGGGGGGGGATGAACAAAAAAAAGAAGACAAGAAAAAAAAAAAAAAATCAAAAAAACAACACGAGGAAAAAAAAAAGAGGGGTGAGAGAGTGTATGAACGAAAATGTGGGTGGATACTAGGAAGATAACAAAGGAGGGCAAACGGACGGACACGAGCAAGAGGAAAAGGGAGGAGGGGAGGCGAGTGGGCGGGGTACGAATGGGGGCGGTGGGCGGGAGGAAAGGGGGAGGGAGGGAAAGGAGAAGAGGGAAGAGGAAAAAACGGGGAGAGGAAAGGAGGAAAGGGAGACAGAAAAAGGGGGAGGGAAGGGAGAGAGGGGAGAGGAGAAGTCACGAAGAATCGAAAAAAAGAGGAAGGAGACAAGAAGGAAGAAAGAGGGTTAGGGTAAAAATAGAGTGGCTCGAAGGAAAAAGGGGAGAAAAGAGAAAAAAAAAAACAACAAGGGGGGAAAAAAAAAAAAAGGAATGGCTAAAAATGGCATGAATAACGTGATTGTACGAAAAAAAAAATGCGAATGAGAGAGGAGGCAGGTGAAGAGGGGAGAAAGGAGAGAGGAGAGAGACTGGCGAGGGAGGGGCGAGGAAGGACCAAAAATAAAAGGAAAAGAGGACATAACAAAGAATGAGAGAAAGACAGATGGAAAGAGGGAGAGAAGTATAACTAAGAGAGAGAAATCAAAAGTGGGCAAGAGATCGAAAACAGAAAGAAAAAGGGAGGGGAAAGAAGGGATGAGGTGCGCGAAAAAGGGCAGGCAGACGTAATGGGGAGAAAATCAGGAGATAAGGTCGGGGAAAGGGAAAGAACGGGGGACAATTGAGGACATAAAGAAACGAACAGAAGGAGAAAGAAAGAGAAGTGGAAAACCGGGAGAGGGAAAATGGGGTAGGAAAGAAAAGTTGAAAGAAAAGGGGAGTGGAAGAAGAAGGAAGGAAGAATGATCTACAATCACGGGAAGGGGTGACGAACGTACCGCGGAAATCGGGAAGTGGAGGTGGGCGGTAAAGGGCGAGAAAAGGAAAAGACGAAGAAGGAAGGGAAGGGGGAAAAAAGAAAAGAAAATAGTAAGGATGTGCAAGTGAAGGGAGAAAAAGAAACAAAGAAGGAAAAAGTAATTCGGGGCGGAGGCGGGAAAGATCGGGGAAGAAACCAAACCTCGAAGAAGAAGAAAGAAAAAGAGAAGGAAGGAAAAGGGGGGGAAAGATAAACAGAAAAGGAAAGAAAAGAACAAGGAAAAAAGAAAAAGGAGAGAAAAAATAAGAAGAGAAAAAAAAAGCGGAAGAAGAGGTCTTTAACATGAAGGCGAACAAATGTGCGAAGGAAAGAAAAAGGAGAGAGGGGCGAGACGTGGGAGGAGGAAAAAGTTGAGTGGGGGGTGAAAGAGGGGGGAAGCGGAAGAGGACAGAGAGGAAAGATAACTAAGGTGCGAGAAGAGAAGAAAGGTGGAGGGGCAAAAAAAGAGACGTAAAAATAAAGATGGGGAGGCGGGAGATAGCAAAAGAGAGGGGTAGAGGAAAAATCAACGGGGGGGGTGAGGCGGGAGAGAAAGGGAGAGTAAAATGGGGGATAAAGAGAGTGAGAAAGAGAATCCTGGGAGAAGAATTGGCGAGACGGTGATCGAGAAAGAAGGAAAGAGAGAGAGGGGGTCAGGGGGTGCAGAGGGAAGAATGGGTTACTAGAGAGGATGGGAAGTCAGGTCGAGGAGAGGAGAGGGAGAGGAGAGAGAAGAGAGGTGAGGTGTGTGTGTGCGATAAACGAGTGTGTGTGTGACAGGTGTGTGAGTGGTGTGAAGATGTGTGTGTAAAGGAGAGAAAAGCAGACAGTGTTGGGTGCACCGCTGTGATGCCAGGGGTAAAGTGGGGATTGACTACGGGGGAAAAGAGAGGCAGAACTGAGGGAAAGTTGCGAGACCGGGGTGAGAAAGAGGGGGGAAGGTGGAGAAAACGAGAGCGAGAAGAAAGAGGGGGGGATAAGGGAAAATTTGAAAGGCAAGGGGGGACAAGACGTTCGGAGAAAAAAGGTATCACTAAAAGGAAAAAGGAAAAGAAGATGAAAATAAACAAGGGTCGGGAGCGGGAGAGCGAGGACCAAGGGAGAGAGGAGAAAGAGGGAAAGGAGGAGGTAATGAGAGAAAAGGGAAAACAAAAAGACGAAAAAAAGTCGGTGCGGGAGGATAGGGTAGGTAGGGAAAAGGAAAGGGGGCTTGTGGTGGGTAAGGGATCAGCGAAATCAGTCAGAAGAGTGCGAAGAAGGAAAGAAGGACGGAAGGGAGAAGTAAAAGAAGAAAGAAGTACGGGAAAGAGAGGGGAGAGAAAGAGAGAGAAGAGGAGGAGAGAGAGGAGAGCAAGTGTGTGTTGTGTGTGTGTGTGTTTGCATGCGAGATCAGAATAGGACGGACAGGAGATGAGAGAGGGGAGAGGAGAGGAGATGAGAGGAGAGAGGAGGGAGGTAAGCCAATGAGAAGACAGATTGTGATAAGCCTATTTGACGAAGGCCTGGACAATACGTCGAGTTAAAAAAATAAAAAAAGCGACCACAAATTAAAAACTTTCTGAGAGATGTGTTGAGAGAGAATGAGAGGAGAGAGGATAGAGAGAGAGAAGGTGTGTGTAGTGTGTGGTGTGTGTTGTGTGTGTGTGTCCCGGTGTGTGCGGCGTGCGTGCGTGTGTGTGGGTTTGGGGATGTGTGTTGTTGTGTTGTGTGGTGTGTGTGTGTGTGTGCAGAGATGAGAGAAAGACGAGGAGACGAGAGGAGAGAGAGACAGTGTGTGTGTTTGTAATGAGAGCACAGACGGACAGAGAGAGAGGAGAGCAGAGAGAGGATGAGGGAGAGAGGATGAGAGATGACGAGACGAGAAGAGAGAGAAGAGGAGGGATGAGGGAGATGAGGAGAGACGAGGGGAGAGAGGGGTGTAAGCCAGAACAGATCATGTCATAAGCCTATTTGAAAGCCGAAAGCTGGGACAATACAGTCGACGTTTTGAAAAAAAAATTTTTTTTTTAACAGCGACGACACAAATTAAAACTTTCTGAGAGCCCCGAAAATAGGCAGCCAGGAGGTCCGTTGCTTTGTCATCCCTCGAATGCTTCACACCCTAAAATAGACCCCAAAGTTCTGGCCACTTGTGACTTGACATCTGCGGATGATTAAGATCTGTCAAATCTGTAACTGTGCAAAAAAGTACGAGATGTCACAACTGAACAGGACCCAGTCTTATCTTCGTCTTCTGGATTCTTCTTCCAATCTCCTCATCAACCCCTCTCATCCTCCTCCACCCCTCCTACTCCCTCCTTCTTCTTCTTCTTATTGCTGTCTTCTTCTCCTCCTCAATACACCTCTTCTCTTCTGCTCTCATCACTCCTAAGGAGTTCTTTTTCTATTCTTCCTCCCCCCCCCCACCCGTCATAATCGTCTCTAAGCAACTCTTCCTCCCACCATCCCCAATCTTTTGATTTTCCTCCCCCCCCCCTCCACCCCCACAAGTCTCACGTGACTTGGTGTCGATGTCTCCGGTTTTGGCCGACACCATGGGAAACTTAAAGTAACTTGGAGGTGTGCGTGTGGGGTAGGGGGTGAGGGGCGGAGGGGGGATGGGGGAGCGTCCCCGTGCGGAGTGCTTCCTTCCACCACCCACCCCCCCCATCCTCTCCAGCTTACTCTGCCCCCCTACCCCCGACCCGCACCCACTCCCCCACTTCACAAGGGACTCTCCATCAGTATCGAATCTGACTGACCGCAATCAGTGTCGTCGCTGAGGGAAGGGGGGGAAGGGGGTGCCTAAAACTGGAGTCGGTGTGTTAAAGGTGTGTCAGTGCTAACCCGAGTGTGTGTGTGTGTGTGTGTGTTGTGTGTGGTGTTGGTGTTGGAGGGCGGAGGGGGGGGGGGGGGGGGTGGCCAAAGGGCGCTGGGAGAGAGCAGGAGGGTGGGGGGGGGGGGGTGGTAAGGGGTAGAAACGGAAGGCTTGTAACTTGATGGTGGTGATGTACTGAGTGCGTTACAGTAGAAACCAATTACTGTGTGGTTTGTCTTTTTTTTTTTTTTTGCCAGGGTTTCTGTAGTACATTTTCCTTTCGCTCTCGCGTGTGTCGTCTGTGGTGACGTGCAATGAACGAAAGTTAGTTTTCAAAATGAGGGTGAGTGCACACGGGACAATGTCACAACCTTGACACAAATAACCTCCTTGGTTTGGGTCATTTGCACCCCCCGCCCCAGTGCAATGGCTGGTAATGCTGAAGAACACAAAACCCAAATGAGTTCAGCATAAGTTTCGTGCTCAGTAGGAGGGGAATGTTTTAAGTCGGTTTAAAATTATAAGGGATCTGGCTGTTTCTTTCTTTTCTTTTTTTTTTTTTTTTTTTTTTTTTGAATGTGGCACAGCGCGTCGTGTTGTCGACAGTTTTTTTTTTTTTTTTCAGTAGTCTTAACATTTCTATGCATTTTTTTTTTCGTTTCTTTCACAGAAAGAATGATTAATAATTCACTGTCTTAAAATCAGGTGCTTAATAAGTGCTTAAGATTAAACGATGCTATGTAGGGCCTTACTTCCTTGTGGTCTGACGACTTGGTCAGTTCGGTGCAATGAAAGACCAGAGAAAACCATCACAGCGAAATGCACTGAAAATGGATCGGTAGTGGCATTAATACAACCCCCCCCCACACACACACAAATCATCACACACACACGCTACACAAATCACACACAAAATCAAAAACACACACAAACACAAACAACACCACACACACCACGCACACCACACACCACAAACCACACACACGTATCGGCCAGACGGACAGGCTAGAAATGGAAAGAGCAGGCAGGAGGGAAGGAAAAGGGGAGTAAGGGGGGAGGACGAGGGAAAGGGGGAGGGGGAGATGTGGGAGGAGTAGGAGGAGGAGGGAAAAGGGGCGTCGGGGGGGGGGGGGGGGAGGGGGAGGGAGGGGGAGGGGGGGGGGGGTGGCGGGTACATGACAGGGCAAAAAAAGCCCAGGCACAAGGGGCGCGCGCAAAACTAGGACGGTGTGTGGAAGCTAACGTGCTTTTCATCTCCGGGCTGAGATAGCTTAAGACGATTGCAGTCCGGTTTTAATCCGATTACATGACGAGCCTTAGCGGAGGGACCGCCCTTTATTTGTTTGTTTAGGCGTTTATTCATGTATTCGTTTTCTCTCTTTATTAATTCGTCTTATTATTTTACTTACTCATTCTTTACCTATTTATGCTTTTACTGTATCGCTTAACAGATGTATTTGATTTATTTAGCAATCATTCTGTTTTTGAAGGCTATTTTATCTTAGCGAATGTAAACTCTTCGTACGTTTTTGATTGACATTATGTGATAAAAAAGACATTTTCTACCAATGTCACCCTTTAGCACACCGTTTTCTTGTCTCCTCTATTCACTAGACGAAACTCTCTCTCTTCTCTCTCGCTCTCTACTTCTCTCTCTCTCTCTCTCTCTCTCTATCTCTCTCTCTCTCCACCCCCCCCACCTCAGATCTATCTCTCATTCTCTCTCCTGATGCATAGCTAAAGGCACTGAAAAATTATTCATTTTCTCTCTATCTCTCTCTCTCTCTCTCTCTATAGATCTATTCTCTATAGGCTCATCTCTATCTAACTCTCTCTATGTATGTATGCCTGTCTCCTCTAAGAGCTTTCTCTCTCGCTCTCTTCTCTCTCTAATCTCTCTCTCTATCTCATCTCTCTCTATCTCTCCTCTGCATAGCCGTAACGGAATTGAAAAACTGTTCAATTCTACTATCTCTCTCTCTCTCACACACGCTCTGTCTGTCCGTATGTATGATCGATCTGGTATCTCTCTATCTATATATCTCTCCTATCTATCTCTCTCTCGCTTTCTGGTGTGTGTGTTGTGTGTGTGTGTGTGAGTGCGTGCGTGCGTGCGTGAGTGCGTGCGTGCGTGCCGTGTTGTGTGTGTGGTGTAGTGTGGGTGGTGGTGTGTGTTGTGGTGTGTGTGTGTGTGTGTGTGTGTACAATGAGGAGCAAAGGAAAAGAAGTGATGATAATGAGAATGATAAGGTTGTTGTGTTGTTCTTGATGTTGTTGTGGTAGCTGGTGTGTTGAAGAAGCAGTAAAATGATGATGATTTGTGATTATAGGAGGAGGAGGAGAAGACGCGAAACAGAAGGAGGAGGAACTTTATTTCCAATGGAAGCCGAAGAAGCGAAGTACATGTGGTTTTTGTGTTTGCTTTGCTGTTTGTTTGTTCGTGCGTTTGTTTTCATCCGGTCCAACTATAGAGGGGAGGAGGGGGTTAAGAATAGTTAGTACGACAATGCTAAGAAGACTTTGATTATTCTAATAATGCTAAGAAGACATTGATTAGTACTAGGAAGGACACTGATTAACATAATCATACTAAGAAGACATTGATTAATAATGAGGAGACATTGATTAATACTAAGAAGGCATGATGAAGACATTGATTAATTCTAATAATACTAAAAAAGACATTGATTAATACTAGGAAGACATTGATTAATACTAATAATACTAAGAAGATATTGATTAATAATGAGGAGATACTGATTAATATTAAGAAGGCATTGATTAATACTAAGAAAGACATTGATTAATACTAATAATGCTAAGAAGACATTGCTTAAGAAGACATTGATTAATACTAATAATGCTAAGAAGATACTGATTATTACTAATATGACTAAAAAGACATTGATTAATACTAATAATACTAAGAAGACATTGGTTAAATGCTAAGAAGACATTAGTTAACACTAATAATACTAAGAAGAACATGATTAACACTAAGAATACTAAGAAGACATGAATACAGTTAATTCGAAGATGACATTGATTAATGCTAATAACACTACGAAGACATTGACTGATACTAAAGAAGGAACATAATACTAAGGAAAGAACATTGATTGATACTAACAACACTAATGAAGAACATTGATTAATGCTAATATTGCTAAGAAGACATTGATTTATATTAATAGTACTAAGAACACATGACTAACACTAATAACACGAAGAAGACCATTGTTTGAGCAGACATGGTGTATATTCAGAAAATGCCAGTGAAGGTCTCATCCCGGGGTTGCTGATCTTCGTCGATGTTAGACACATCACCAATACCAGAAATGTAAAAAAAAAAAAAAAAAAAAAAAAAAAAAAAAAAAAAAAAATAACGGAAATAGAGAAAGGAGACTGTCCCACAAAGAGGGAGGAAAACCCTTCAGGCAAACAGACAGACAGACAGAGAAACGGAGAGAGGACACACAGACAGACACAGACAGACACAGACACAGACCAGACACAGACACACAGACAGAGACAGGCACAGACAGAGATCGGCAGAGAGCGAAGACAGACAGAAAGACGGATAGACAGACAAGAGAGAGAGAGAGAGAGTCAAGTCAAGTTCAAGTAAACTGTATTATCTCAATTTGAGAAAATTAATTTGTGGTCACACACATTCACAGCAAATAAAAAACAATAATTTAGCCACATTACCCATTTTCTCACATATGAATACATTCATATAGAGGAATTTGGATTTCAATTAAACTCTTCTCGGTTCATGAAATCAATGGACAGGGGAATAAAAAACTTTGTTGAGAGAGAGAGAGAGAGAGGAGAGAGGAGACGAGAGGGGGGGGGGGGGGGGGGCAGGAAGGCAGAGAGGGAGGGGAGGGAGAAAGTAGCATCGATGAAGCCAGGGGAAGAGGGTGGGGTATACGGGGGGGGGGGGGGGGGGGGGGGGGGGGGGGGGAGGGAGCGTAAGGATATCTTATTTGATCCCCTGACAGATAAGATTGCACATCAATCATCACGCACTCAACAGTCAGTTTCCTAGGATTCCAAGGACAAAGGGCAGAGGCATGATGGGAGCACGGGTGATTAGGGGAAGGGGGAGGAGCGGGGAGGGGGAGGGGGCGAACAGAGAAGGAGATGGAGAGAGAGAGAGAGGAGAGGAGAGAGAGAGGGAGAGAGGAGAGAGAGGGAGGAGAGAGACGAGAGAGAAATCGAGAGAGATCAGGGGAAAAAATAAAACAAGAAATTTCATCAGTTTTCATGACCACGACGAAAAATAAAGGAGGAACACACAACACACACACACAACACACACACACACACACACACGCACACGCACGCACACACACACACGCACGCACACACACACGCGCACGCACAACACGCACAGACAGCCAGCCAGACAGCCAGCCAGCCAGCCACACCACACACACACCACACACACACACACAACACACACACACACAACACCACTCAACAACACACACACACACACACACGGCGCGCGCGCGCGCGCGCGCGCGCGCGCGTACGCACACATGCGCGAATGAAGGAAAGCACATAAAGGACCAGATTAATGATAGAAAAAAAAAAAAGAAATACAAATTAAGGGAGGGGAAAAAAAGGAAAATAATAAATAATAACAATAATGATAATAATAATAACAACAACAACAACAATAATAATAATAATAATAATAATAATTATTAATTATTATCATTATTATTATTATAAGGCCAAGAAAACAAATTCCGAATCTTCGCTTCGCTTTCATTCTCAGTGTGATGAAGAAAAACAAAAACAAAAAAAAAAAAAACTTCAACATCGCCCCAGTCTCCAACTTTCAACTTTGATCAAGAGACCGTTCACTTGCGGCAGCATTAGATAGCAGATAAGACACGCAGCCAGCCAATGGATTTCCTCCGCAACGTAACCGATTCATCTCTCTCCCATGCCTCTCCCCACTTAACCCTTTTAACACTAGCCAGTGACAGACCGGCCTCCACACTTAACCCTTTCAACACTAGCCAGTGACACTCGGCCTACCCGGCCTCCACTCCACACCTTAACCCTTTCAACACTAGCCGGTGACAGACCGGCCTCCACACTTAACCCTTTCAACCCACTAGCCAGTGACAGGACCGGGCCTCCACACTTACCCTTTTAACACTAGCCAGTGACTGGCCGGCCTCCACACTTAACCCTTTTAACAGTGACAGACCGGCCTCCACACTTAACCCTTTCAACACTAACCAGTGACAGACCGGCCTCCACACTTAACCTTTTAACAGTGACAGACCGGCCTCCACACTTAACCCTTTCAACACTAACCAGTGACAGACCGGCCTCCACACTTAAACCCTTTCACCACTAACCAGCGACAGACCGGCCTCCACACTTAACCCTTTTAACAGTGACAGGCCGGCCTCCACAACTTTAACCCTTTCAACACTAACCAGTGACAGACCGGCCTCTACACTTAACCCTTTCACCACCAGCTAGTGACAGACCGGCCTCCACACCTAACCCTTTCAACACCAGAACACTAGTGACAGACCGGCTCTCCACACTTAACCCTTTCAACACTAACCAGTGACAAGACTTGAAACCGGTAGTGCCCTCGCCGTAATATATTCGGCCAGCATCTGTTACTAGTGACGGAACATTTATCAACAGGTCTCTCCCTCTCTCAATCATGTTCTCCACAAGTCCAGTCTGTGAGCATCACCCCCACCCCCCCCCCCACCCCCATCACCACCGTCCCATCCCCCACCCCAACACCCACCACACCCGGCTTTTTTGCCCCCTCCAGGGGACGCCCTCCCACCCTTCTTCCCCTCCCCTTCTCTCCACCCCCACCCTCCCCCCACCCCCCCACCCCACCCCACCCCTCAACGCACCCCTCTTACTACGGATCATTTCTCTTTCTCCTTGGTTTAAGTCTTGTGACTTTAGCCAGCGTGGTGAAGAGTAAACTTATAACGGGTTGGGGGAAAGGGGCGGCGGAGAGAGGGAGAGGAGAGAGAGAGAGGGAGGAGAGAGACGAGAGAGAGGAGAGAGAGAGAGAGAGAGATCTTAAGAAAAAACAGAGATCAGATCAGTTTTTCATGATCAACGAAGAGAAGAAAGAGGAAGAGGACACGCACACATACACGCATGCATTGCAGGCAGGCACACACCACTCGCGCGCGTGCACGCACGCGACGCGCGCGCGCCCACACACACAACACCACACAAACACACACACCACACAACCACAACACACACCACACCAACACACACGCAACGCACGCACGCCGCGCGTGCGCGCATACACACACACACACACACACACACCACACACACACACACACACCACACACACACATTTGCACACACGCGCTCGTACATTCACACACACACACACACACAAACACACACACCCACACACGCGCGCGCGCCGCGCGCGCGCGTACACACCACACACACACAGACACACACATATGCACGCACACACGCGCACGCGCGCGCGCGCGCCGCGCGGCACACACACCACACACACACACACACACACACACACACCCACACACAGCACGCACGCACGCACGCACGCACGCTTGCTCGCACGCACGCACGCACACAAACAACACAAACACACACACCACACACACACACACACACACACACATGCACACACACATGCCCGCACACCACGCACGCACGCACGCACGCGTGCATGCACACACACACACACCACACACACACGCGCGCGCACGCACGCCTAGACCTTCCAGAATGGAAGGGGGTTTTACAAAAAAAAAAATACAAATTCAGCCAGAAATCGGCAGCAAGAGCGATATGAAAATCACTGGTCTTTAGGGCACCCCACTCACGTGTCAACTCAACCAATGATTCTGACGGGACTTTCTGTGCCATACGAAAGCAGAGTGTGTTTTGGAACACCACACACACACACCACACACACACACACACACACACACGTCTACGAAACAGAAAAAAAAATATGCCAGTCTATCTAGCTTGCAGCATGAGAAAATCTGGTTTCCTATTCCAAAGTCCTCACCACAGAAGTTGGAGCAAGAGAGAAGTGTAGGCTCATCAACTTCAAATCTCATCAATCGGCTCTCGATGAGGGTCGACCTTCACACAGTGCAACAATTACACCCTCAAAACTGCGTTCAGCGAATGTCCAGATGTCATTCTTAGAACGTTGTCAATTTCGGGAAAGGATGCAACGTTAAAATGTGACATTTTGACAGAAAAAGGTAAGGTAGTGTTTTGTTTCTAGCCAAGCCGACTGCAAAGAGCCGCATCAGGGTTGTCACCCTGTTGAATCCTACTCACAAGCCGTAAAAAAAAAAAACTCATTTACACAGCCCTTAAAAAAAATCACCATCGGAAATGTTAAACATCTGTAAATTCTTAGATACGAGAAAAGATAGACATCGTTTAAAGCAAAACTGAACTGTTCTACAACGACTGTTTACAAACGGTTTTTTCGACAATTTACTAGTTTGATCGGAAAATGTGGTTGTGAAACATTGATTAATGTTTTAACCTCAACTGCTTAGCTCAACATTGTGAGAAAAAATATTATGACAACAAGAATATACCAGGATCTGTTGAGAAAACAAAGTGGTTATCCGAAAAAAAAAAGAGGTCTACAGAGAAAAAAGAAAGAAGGAAAGAATGAAAAACCTTTTTGTTTCTGGGAATTTGACTGATTTTGAGACCCAATTCCATTAGGTTAGGCTAATACACACACGCGTTTTTATATATTTTGTTTCTCAGACCAATTCCGTGGGTTAGGCTAATGATACACAAACATCTAGCTTCACTACCGCGTCGTATACTGTTTGACGTGATGTATTTTTAATCCGATTTGTCACTGCCAAGGCGTGTAAAGGGCTTACAGTTCTGTTGACAACAGAAGCAACAACATGTCAACAACAATAACAACAACAACAAACAACAACAATAACAACATAGTAATAGTAATAATAAAACAATAATAATGATAACAATAATAATAATGATGATGAAGATGATGATAACAATAATGATGATAGCAACAACAATCATCATCATCATCATCATCATCATCATCATCATTACCATCACCAATCATCATCAAAATCATCATCATGCATCGTCATCATCACTATCATTTTGTCATTGTCATTATCATTATTGTTGTTATGATGATGATGATGATGATGATGAGATGATGCATGATGATGATGATGAAAGTCTTGCCATGGCACAGAAAGAATAACCAGTCTTTTGATTCTGATCTGAAGAGTTGACCTGCACCCTAAATTGATATGAGTTTGTCCCAAGGGCCCACGCACCTCCCCCCCCCCCCCCCCCTCCCCCCCCCCCCCCAGTTTTTGTGTTGTTGTTTGTTTGTTTGGTTGTTTTTACTGTATTTCCTCTTCTTTAAACGAAATCTTGTAAATTCAAATTCAGACTGTTTTTTTTTCTTTCTCAGCATGATACTGCTGACAGTAAACAACCCAACCACTCAAACAAGCAAGCAAGCAAACAAAACAACCAAAACACAGATGAAAACATAAGCTGCTCTACAGAGGTAACAAACAAATATACAAACAAACAAACATACCAGCAAACAAAACATTCATACAAACAAACAAAGAAAACAGGACAGGGAGCCGAGGAAGGGGGGGGGGGGGGATGAGGAGGGTAAGGGAGGGGAGGGAGGGATATGACTGTGCTCAGGAGAGGGAGAATAGGGGTAGGGGTAGGGTGGGTGTAGTAGGGAAGAAAGCAGGGGGGGGGGGGGGGGACGAAGGAAGGAGGGGGAGGAAGAGGAGGGTTTAGGAAAAAAAGGAAGGAATATGACTGTGGCGGGGGAGGGGGGGGGGGGGGGGGGGGGAGGGAGAGGGGAGTAGTGAGTGAGGGGAGGGGGGGGGAGGAGGATCAAGGAGCGGAGTGGAAACCGGTGGGAGGAGGAGGGGGGGTGGGGTGGGGGTATATTCTTCCTGTCAGAGAGTCCAGTGTGTTTGTGTCTGGCTGTGGGGGCAAATGGGGGTTGGGGGGTGGGGGGGTGGGGGGGGTAGGGAGTGACTGCAGACAGAGAGTGAGGGGAAGGCGGGCAAGGGAAGCGGAGAAGAATGGCCGCCGGAGCAGATGCTTTCCTGCCGGTCAGAATAGGCCGAAAAAAGACAGAAGGGAGAATAACGGAGAGAGAAGAGGATGGGAAGGAGGGGGAGGGCGGGGAGGGGGGCGGGTAGGGGGGGAAGAAAGTAGGGACGGGGAGAGGGGAAGAAGGCCACCACAGGAAGGATGGGACAGAGATGGAGGGGGGGCTGCGGACGGAAGAGGTTGAGGGTTGGTGTGAAAAAGAAAGAGGAGGA
>JADBJO010032176.1:10000-15960 GCA_016801955.1 Conus betulinus | reverse complement strand
AGACTTGTGCACGCACGCACATATTACACACACACTGGCACACTCTCCTAAGCTAAGGTTTAGGCTGAGGATGCCGAGAGCACAGAGAGAAAACCATACTACCTTAAGGCTGAAGATGCTGGGTGTCGGGGGGTGAGAGCGAGCCACGGCACAAAATGCAGACTTGTGCACGCACGCACATATTGCACACACACTCTCCTAAGCAAAGACGACCTTAAGGCTGAAGATGCCGAGAGCGCAGAGGGAAAAACCGTACTGCTTAAGGCTGAAGATGCAGAGAGAGAGAGAGAGAGAGAGAGGAGAGAGAGAGAGAGAGGAGAGAGAGAGAGAGGAGAGAGAGAGCAGCACGGCTCAAAATGCAGACTTGTGCACGCACGCACATATTACACACACACTGGCACACTCTCCTAAGCTAAGGCGACCTTTAGGCTGAAGATCCCGAGAGCACAGAGAGAAAAACCGTCCTACCTTAAGGCTGAAGATGCAGAGAGAGAGAGAGAGAGAGAGAGAGAGAGAGAGAGAGAGAGAGAGAGAGAGAGAGAGAGCAGCACGGCTCAAAATGCAGACTTGTGCACGCACGCACATATTACACACACACTGGCACACTCTCCTAAGCTAAGGCGACCTTTAGGCTGAGGATGCCGAGAGCACAGAGAGAAAACCGTACTACCTTAAGGCTGAAGATGCCAAGAGAAAAAACCGTACTGCCTTAAGGCTGAAGATGCTGAGAGAAGGAGAGAGAGAGAGAGAGAGAGAGAGAGAGAGAGAGAGAGCGAGCAGCACGGCTCAAAATGCAGACTTGTGCACGCACGCACATATTACACACACACACTGGCACACTCTCCTAAGCTAAGGCGACCTTTAGGCTGAAGATGCCGAGAGCACAGAGAGAAAAACCGTACTGCCTTAAGGCTGAAGATGCCAAGAGGAAAAGCGTACTACCTTAAGGCTGAAGATGCTGAGAGAGAGCGCCACGGCTAACTGCACACACACACACACACACACACACACACACACACACACACACACACACACACTTCCCACTGACTTAAGGCTGAAGATGCAGCAAAAAACCAGCCCTTGAGGTATATATGTATATATACCTATAAATATATGTACACGTCTTCGTCCTGATCATCACAAGGTGAGACAAACAACAGAAATGATCATGAAACTTGTGGCGTCTCTCTTGCACTCGCTTAAGGCTGAAGATGCTACTCACTTAAGGCTGAAGATGCATCAAAACCAGTGAGCCCTTCAGCTACACCTGAAAGTCTAGACAGGTGTGTCATGGTCCTGATCATCACAAGCTGAAGAACAACAAGAAGGAGAAGGGAGACACAATGATGATGATGATGATGATGAAGACACCAGTTGCGTCTCTGGGCCCGCTCACTTAAGGCTGAAGATGCAGGAAGCCTGCCATGCCAAGAGATCGACATGTGTATGCGCATATGTCATGGTCCTCATCATGGCAAGATGAAGAAGAAGAAGAAGAAGAGAAAATGAATAGAAAGGATGATGAGGACCTGGTTGCACCAGCTGTGTTGTCTCTCGGGCCGCTCACTTAAGGCTGAAGATGCAGGAAGCCTGCCATGCCAAGAGATCGACATGTGTATGCGCATATGTCATGTCCTCATCATGGCAAGATGAAGAAGAAGAAGAAGAAGAGAAAATGAATAGAAAGGATGATGAGGACCTGGTTGCACCAGCTGTGTTGTCTCTCGGGCCGCTCACTTTAAGGCTGAAGATGCAGGAAGCCTGCCATGCGAGAGAGATCGACATGTGTATGTGCATATGTCATGGTCCTCATCATGGCAAGATGAAGAAGAAGAAGAAGAAGAAGAGAAAATGAATAGAAAGGATGATGAGGACCTGGTTGCACCAGCTGTGTGTGTCTCTCGGGCCGCTCACTTAAGGCTGAAGATGCAGGAGCCAGCCAGGCCCCCCCCCCCTGCCATCCGGGTCCACGTGAAGATATATGCCTGTATGTGCATACGATCATCACGTGATGAAGAAGAGGAAGGAGTAAAAGACTAGAAATGATGGTGATGAGCTGGTTATAACAGCTGTGTCTGTCTGGCCACTCACTTAAGGCTGAAGATGTTGCTTGGGGGGGAGGGGGAAGACCGGAGGCCCGAAGATGCAGCACCAAACCCACCCCCACCCCCAAAAGAAAGAAGAAAACAAAAAACAACACAGAGACAAAAGAGAACAGTAATAATGGCAATATTAAATAATAATAACAATAATGATAATACCTATAGCAGTCACACAATATCACAACAATAACAATGACCATAAAGATAGTAATAACAATAATGATAATAATGATAACAGTGACAGCAACAACAGCAACATACAATTATAACAATAAGAGTCATAACAAATAAATAAAGCAATCAATAAATAAATAAATAAAATAAATTAATAAAAATAATGACACTAATAATAACGAATAGAGAACAACGATAATTCCGAGAATGTACTGGTAGTAAATAGCAATCAGACAGTGAGAAGAACGACATAAGGAATTATAACGATAAGAATCATAATATGTAACAAATAAATAAATAAATAAATAAATAAATAAATAAATAAATAAATAACAAACTGGTATAGAGAATAACGAGAATATATTGGTAATAAACAACAATCGAGAGAGTAAGATGAGGAAAACACCCCACCCCTCCCCCAAGGAAAACCCCATTGGGGGGGGGGGGGGGGGGGGGGGGGGGGGGGGGGGGGGGGGGGGGGGGGCAGGGGAAGGACCTATCAAACGTGACCCTCTGGGCAACTACAAGTCACTGTCAGTCATACCAGACTTCTCGGCAAGGCGCCAGAGCAGCAGGAAAGGCGGGGGGCGCGCCACGTTAGGCTGAAGATTAGGTAGCGCGGCCGTCATGAGCTTCCGCAGCGGGTTGGAAGTTGCTTAAAGGTGTGGGAACGGGCGGCGAGCTGAATCGCGGCCGGGTCTCGCCCGGCTGCTCGCCCCGGCGCGTCCGCCCCGTTCCGTACACGCATACTCCTTCGGCATTTACGCGAGCGCTCGGCGTGCGGCGAGGTCTGAGCCGGTGCCGGCGGTAAAGGGTGCGCGATAATTGATCGATCCCGCCACTCCGGCTGCAGCGCTTCCCGCTTGCGCCGAGTCCCAGTGTGAGTTCGAACGGCTGCCGCGGTTACTCCGACGGACACGTTGGGTCTCTGCGCGGTCGGCGTCTTGACGGTCCGTAGATGGTGGCGTGCCCATCGGTGACGACGGTGGGAGAGCGACCTCGCCGGTTCTCTCCAACCCGGAACGAGAGGGCCCTAGGTGGCGTGGGACAGGAGGCTCCCCTCCTTCGGCCTCTCAGAAAGAGTAACGCATGCCTGGTTCATCTCGCGAAGGACGCGCCCGTCCCATCGGGTCGTGGTCCGGCACGTGGGTAACGAGCAGGCGAGGCGAGGCGTTCGGGGACAGGCTCCGTTCTCCCCCCTCCCCTGCTAGACCGGCCTCTCCCGAGTTTGCTGCTGCTGTCTCGGGGGCTGGCGTCGGTCGGTCGGACCGAAGAAGGATTCTCGCTTGCGATTGGGCCCTGAATCTGTTGTCCGCCGCCACCGCAGTCTCTGGTGAAGACCGACTCCGCGCGCTGCTTGCGCCGGCTCGCTAACGCGGATCGCCCACGGACTCATCATCTGTGAGAGCGGTCCCACCGGCAAGCCTGCATCGGACGCTGTGCTGGTTCTTCTGTCCGACAAGGGATCAGGAGGAGGAGGACACGCAGAACACGGGTTGGCATTTCTGGTTGATCCTGCCAGTAGTCATATGCTTGTCTCAAAGATTAAGCCATGCATGTCTAAGTTCACACCCTCGTACGGTGAAAAACCGCGAATGGCTCATTAAATCAGTCGAGGTTCCTTAGATGATCCAAAATCTACTTGGATAACTGTGGTAATTCTAGAGCTAATACATGCCGACCAGCTCCGACCCCCCCGGGGAAAGGAAAGAGCGCTTTATTAGTTCAAAACCAGTCGGGTTCTGCCCGTCCTTTGGTGACTCTGGATAACTTTTTGCCGATCGCATGGCCCCGAGCGCCGACGCGCATCTTTCAAAATGTCTGCCCTATCAAATGACGATGGTACGTGATCTGCCTACCATGTTAGCAACGGGTAGCGGGGAATCAGGGTTCGATTCCGGAGAGGGAGCATGAGAAAACGGCTACCACATCCAAGGAAGGCAGCAGGCGCGCAACTTACCCACTCCTGGCACGGGGAGGTAGTGACGAAAAATAACAATACGGAACTCTTTTGAGGCTCCGTAATTGGAGAATGAGTACACTTTAAACCCTTTAACGAGGATCTATTGGAGGGCAAGTCTGGTGCCAGCAGCCGCGGTAATTCCAGCTCCAATAGCGTATACTAAAGTTGTTGCGATTAAAAAGCTCGTAGTTGGATCTCAGGCATGGGCGCACGGTCCGCCTCGCGGCGGTCACTGTGTGTATTGATTCCCATCCTACGCTTCCCGGTTGTTCAGCCCATGGTGCTCTTCATTGAGCGTTTTGGGTGGCCGGAACGTTTACTTTGAAGAAATTAGAGTGTTCAAAGCAGGCAGGTCGCCTGAATAATGGTGCATGGAATAATGGAATAGGACCTCGGTTCTATTTTGCTGGTTTTCGGAACACGAGGTAATGATTAAGAGGGACAGACGGGGGCATCCGTATTGCGGGTGTTAGAGGTGAAATTCTTGGATCATCGCAAGACGAAAACAACTGCGAAAGCATTTGCCAAGCATGTTTTCATTAGTCAAGAACGAAAGTCAGAGGTCGAAGACGATCAGATACCGTCGTAGTTCTGACCATAAACGATGCCAACTAGCGATTCGCTGGTGTTGCTTCATCGACTCTGCGGGCAGCTTCCGGGAAACCAAAGTTTTCGGGTTCCGGGGGAAGTATGGTTGCAAAGCTGAAACTTAAAGGAATTGACGGAAGGGCCACCACCAGGAGTGGAGCCTGCGGCTTAATTTGACTCAAACACGGGAAAACTCACCCGGTCCGGACACTGTAAGGATTGACAGATTGATAGCTCTTTCTTGATTCGGTGGGTGGTGGTGCATGGCCGTTCTTAGTTGGTGGAGCGATTTGTCTGGTTAATTCCGATAACGAACGAGACTCTAGCCTACTAAATAGTTTCGCCGATCCTTCATGCGTCGGCGCGCTAACTTCTTAGAGGGACAAGTGGCGTTTAGCCACACGAGATTGAGCAATAACAGGTCTGTGATGCCCTTAGATGTCCGGGGCCGCACGCGCGCTACACTGAAGGAATCAGCGTGGCTTTCTCCCTGGCCCGAAAGGGTTGGGAAACCCGTTGAATCTCCTTCGTGATAGGGATTGGGGCTTGAAATTGTTCCCCATGAACGAGGAATTCCCAGTAAGCGCGAGTCATAAGCTCGCGTTGATTACGTCCCTGCCCTTTGTACACACCGCCCGTCGCTACTACCGATTGAACGGTTTAGTGAGGGCCTCGGATTGGACTCGGCCCGCCCTTCACCGGGCGGCGCCGCTGTTCCGAGAAGACGCTCGAACTGATCGTTTAGAGGAAGTAAAAGTCGTAACAAGGTTTCCGTAGGTGAACCTGCGGAAGGATCATTACCGGTTACCCAGCTGCTTACTGTGCGCAGTACAGCAGATGAGACGCTCATGTCACGCGCTTGGTGGGGAGAGAGAGAGAGAGAGAGACCGGAGAGAAGGCCACGGCTCGCGCCGAACCGTGGTGAGGGAGGGTTACCGTCCTCAAGGCGGCCGGCGTTTGCCTCGGTGCGGTCGGCCCGCCTCCCCGAAAAAGTGTGACTTTTGGGGTACCTGGTCTGCCGGGATGAGGGGTCGCCTCTCGCGCCCGTCCTGTCCCTCATGTGGGGCGGCGGGCGGCGCGGGAGAGGCGGCTGTCGGCAGGTTCGGCAGGGGAAGCAGGAGAGGACTCAGGCG
>JADBJO010032176.1:0-7500 GCA_016801955.1 Conus betulinus | reverse complement strand
CTGCCGAATCAACCAGCCTGAAATGGATGGCGGTGGAGCGTCAGAAACCCATACCGGACCGCTTCGGCACCGTCGTTCGCTCGGTGGCGTGCCAAGCTGACCCGCGAGTAGGAGGGGCTAGCTGCGGTGAGCCGCCGAAGCCTGGGACGCTGAGTCTGGGTGTGGGTGGAGCCGCCGCAGGGCGCAGATCTTGTGGTAGTAGCATATATTCCAACGAGAAACTTTTTAGACTGAATTTGAGAAGGGTTTCCATGTGAACAGCAGGTGAACATGGTCAGTTCGGTCTCAAGAGATATTACAATCTCCGTTCTGAATCGAGCACTGTTGTTTTTGTTGGCGAAGCGAGTGCTCTCGTTGGATCGAAAGGGTCGGGTTAATATTCCCGAACCTGGACACGGATTTGGTCCTTCTGGGCCATGTGCGGCAACGCAAACGAAGTGGGAGACGTCGGCCGAGACCCCGGGAAGAGTTCTCTTTTCTTTTGTAAGTGGGACTCGCTCCCTGGATATCGGCTTGCCCGGATACGGAGATAGGGACACGGGTTTCCGTAAAGCACCGCGGCTCTTGCGGTTGTCCGGTGCGTCTCGGTCGCCCTTGAAAATCCCACGGAGACGGTGTGATTCTCGTGCCAGCCGTACCCATCCGCAGCAGGTCTCCAAGGTGCACCGCTCTAGTCGATAGAACCAATGTAGGTAAGGGAAGTCGGCAAATGGATCCGTAACTTCGGGAAAAGGATTGGCTCTGAGAGACTGGGTCAGTCGGGCTGGAGTGTGAAGCGGCGGTTTCGGGGACGCCGCGGGCGGGCGAGCCGGCACCTCCCGTCTCACGGTGGTGCGTTGGGGCGCGTTCGGATCGCCGGTTCAACCTTCCCGTGGACCGCCTCAGCTAGTGGCGGCCCTCGGCCGTTCACGTCCGGCTGGCATTGGAACAGTCAACTCAGAACTGGTACGGACAGGGGAATCCGACTGTCTAATTTTAAAACAAAGCATGGCGATGGCCATCACTCGGTGTTGACGCAATGTGATTGTCTGCCCAGTGCTCTGAATGTCAAAGTGAAGAAATTCAATCAAGCGCGGGTAACGGCGGGAGTAACTAACTACTATGACTTCTCTTAAGGTAGCCAAATGCCTCGTCATCTAATTAGTGACGCGCATGAATGGATTAACGAGATTCCCACTGTCCCTATCTACATCTAGCGAAACCACAGCCAAGGGAACGGGCTTGGCGAAATCAGCGGGGAAAGAAGACCCTGTTGAGCTTGAGCTGACTCTAGTCCGACTTTGTGAAGAGACATGAGAGGTGTAGCATAGGTGGGAGCTTGACGGCGGCCTATGAAATACCACTACTTTTATCGTTTCTTTACTTATTCAGTCGAGCGGAGAGCGGGGTGCAAGCCCCTAGCTTCTGGAATTAAAGCCTTCGACCTCGCCGCGAGGGCGATCCGCTCTGAAGACCGTGTCAGGCGGGGAGTGTTTGACTGGGGGCTACCACGGTACATCTGTCAAAAGGTAACGCAGGTGTCCTAAGGCGAGCTCAGCGAGGACGGAAACCTCGCGTAGAGTAAAAGGGCAAAAGCTCGCTTGATGATTTGATTTTCAGTACGAATACAGACCGTGAAAGCGTGGCCTATCGATCCTTTTGACTTTAGGAGTTTTAAGCAAGAGGTGTCAGAAAAGTTACCACAGGGATAACTGGGCTTGTGGCAGCCAAGCGTTCATAGCGACGTTGCTTTTTGATCCTTCGATGTCGGCTCTTCCTATCATTGCGAAGCAGAATTCGCCAAGCGTTGGATTGTTCACCCACTAATAGGGAACGTGAGCTGGGTTTAGACCGTCGTGAGACAGGTTAGTTTTACTACTGATGACAAGTCGTTGCTACGGTAATTCTGCTCAGTACGAGAGGAACCGCAGATTCAGACATTTGGTTTACGTGGCCTTTGGCTGATAAGCCAATGGTGCGAGGCTACCATCTGAGGGATTATGACCTGAACGCCTCTAAGTCAGAATCCCGCCCCGGATTTGTAACGATACTCTCAGTGCCGCGCCCCGCCGCTCGGACGGGAGGCCAACGATACACGTGGACGGACCCGGCAGGGCGGCCGTCCCGGTGGTGAAGCCACAGCACTTGGTCATTGGCCGACGCGCCGAGCAGCGCGCGCGGGGACCAGAACGATATTCACCCCATCGACGTGGCGCGGTGGCTCAAATCATTCGTAGACGACCTAGTTCTCGGTCGGGGGTGTCGTACTTAGTTAGAGCAGCCACCTCACTGCGATCTATTGAGACTCAGCCTTGGACCAGGAGATTTGTCCTCTTCCCGCACAGAAGGACGCTTCCTCTCTCCTGCCAGGGGATGTGCCTGGTGGTCTCCTCCCACCTTAAAAAAAAGATTTCTCTCCCCTTCGTTGCAAAGGGGAGGGGGGGAGTGGTGGCCGTGCCCCCCCACCACTCCTCCTATCAGGATGCTTAAGGCTGAAGATGCAGTCCAACCCATACCGGGCTGGCGCTGACGGCCGCCACACGCCAACCTGCAGGCACAAGGTGGCTCCCCCGGCGTGAGGGGGAACTCCGTGGCGTAGACGGACTTGAGGGGGGTGAACGTGTGGACAAAAAATTCCTAAGTTTCGCTCACCACTGGTATACACCCAAGTCTCTCTCTTGCCGCTGACTTAAGGCTGAAAGATGCCGGTATGTAAACGGGCGGGAGAAAAGAAAACGGTCGCTCTCTTGCCGCCACTTCTGGGCCAGACCGGACACCTTCAAGGCTGAGGGCGAGACGCAAACGTACTACCGTAGGCTACCTTAAGGTGAAGGATGCCTGCGAGCACGGAGAGAGCAAAACACGTACTACCTTAAGGCTTGATGATGCTGGGTGATTGGGGTCGGGCTGAGACGAAGCGACGCACAAAATGCAGACTTGAGCGAAGCACGCACGGCACATACACCCTCTTACAGGCACACGAACACTGCGCACACCTCACCTAAGCTCCTAAGGACTAAGCAATACATTAAGGCTGAAGATGCAGAGAGCATCAGAAGTGAGAAAAACGAGACGCTTAAGGCTGAGAGATTGGGAAGAGAAAACCCGTACTACCTTAAGGCTGCTGAAGATGCTGAGAGAGAAGAGAGGAGAGAGAGAGAGAGCAGGGCAGCACTGAAGATGCCTGAGAGAGAAGCAGCGACGACTGAAGGCATTTTTCCCGCTTTCTTGTGCACGCACGCACATATTACACACACACTGGCACACTCTCCTAAGCTAAGGCGACCTTTAGGCTGAGGATGCCGAGAGCACAGAGAGAAAAACCATACTACCTTAAGGCTGAAGATGCTGGGTGTCGGGGGTGAGAGCGAGCCACGGCACAAAATGCAGACTTGTGCACGCACGCACATATTGCACACACACACTCTCCTAAGCAAAGACGACCTTAAGGCTGAAGATGCCGAGAGCGCAGAGGGGAGAGCGAGAGGGAGAGGGAGAGAGGGAGAGAGAGATGAGCACCCGGAGAGAAAATGAGAGACCCGTGCAGAAGGCAGGAGACGCGAGAAAGAGAGCCAGACACGGGCACCCCTCCAGAGAGGCCAGAGAGGAGAGAGGCGAGCACGGCTCAAAATGCCGACTTTGCACGCACGCACAAATATATCTACACACCACTGGCAAACTCTCCGTAAGAGCTAGGGCGACCTTTAGGCTGAAGATCCCGAGAGCACAGAGAGAGAAAAACCGTCTACCTTAAGGCTGAAGATGAAGAGAGAGAGAGAGAGAGAGAGATGAGAGAGAGAGAGAGAGAGAGAGGAGAGGAGAGAGAGAGAGAGAGAGAGAGAGCAGCAGCACGGCTCAAAATGCAGACTTGTGCACGCACGCACATATTACACACACACTGGCACACTCTCTCTAAGCTAAGGCGACCTTTAGGCTGAGGATGCCGAGAGCACAGAGAGAAAAAACGTACTACCTTAAGGCTGAAGATGCCAAGAGAGAAAACCGTACTGCCTTAAGGCTGAAGATGCTGAGAGAAGGAGAGAGAGAGAGAGAGAGAGAGCGCGAGAGAGAGAGAGCGCGAAGCAGCACGGCTCAAAAATGCAGACTTGTGCACGCACGCACATATTACACACACACTGGCACACTCTCCTAAAGCTAAGGCGCGACCTTAGGCTGAAGATGCCGAGAGCACAGAGAGAAAAACCGTACTGCCTTAAGGCTGAAGATGCCAAAGAGGAAAAGCGTACTACCTTAAGGCTGAAGATGCTGAGAGAGAGCGCCACGGCTAACTGCACACACACACACACACACACACACACACCCACACACACACACACACACACACACACTTACTTCCACCTGACTTAAGGCTGAAGATGCAGCAAAAAAACCAGCCCTTGAGGTATATATGTATATATACCTATAAATATATGTTACACGTCTTCGTCCTGATCATCACAAGGTGAGACAAACAACAGAAATGATCATGAACTTGTGGCGTCGTCTCTTGCCACTCGCTTAAGGCTGAAGATGCTACTCACTTAAGGCTGAAGAGATGCATCAAAACCAGTGGAGCCCTTCAGCTACACCTGAAAAGTCTAGACAGGTGTGTCATGGTCCTGATCATCACAAGCTGGAAGAACAACAAGAAGGAGAAGGAGACACAATGATGATGATGATGATGATGAAGACACCAGTTGAGTTTGCGTCTTAAGGCCCGATGCAGGAAGCCTGCCATGCTGAAAGATGCAGGGAAGCCTGCCATGCCATAGAGGAGTCGACATGGTGTATGCGCATATGTCATGGTCCTCATCATGAAAAGAGATGAAGAAGAAGAAAGAAGAGAAAAATGAATAGAAAGGGATGATGAGGACCTGGTTGCACCAGCTGTGTTGTCTCTCGGGCCCCGCTCACTTAAGGCTGAAGATGCAGGAAGCCTGCCATGCCAAGAGAGATCGACATGTGGTATGCGCATATGTCATGGTCCTCATCATGCAAGATGAAGAGAAGAAGAAGAAGAGAAAATGAATAGAAAAGGATGAGGAGGACCTGGTTGCACCAGCTGTGTTGTCCTCTCGGGCCGCTCAACTTAAGGCCTGAAGATGAAAGGAAGCCTGCCATGCGAAGAGAATCGACATGTGTATGTGCATAGGTCATGGTCCCATCATGGCAATGATGAAGAAGGAGAAGAAGAAGAGAAAATGAATAGAAAGGATGATGAGACTGACCCTGGTTGCACCCAGCTGTGTTGTCTCGGGCCCCTTGCTCGGGCCGCCGCTCACTTAAGGCTGAAGCCTGCAGGAGCCAGCCAGGCCCCCCCCCCCTGCCATCCGGGTCCCACGTGAAGATATATGCCTGTATGTGCATACGATCATCACGTGATGAATGAGAAGAGGAAGGAGGTTCAGTAAAAGACTAGAAATGATGGTGATGAGCTGGTTATAACAGCTGTGTCTGTCTGGCCACTCACTTAAGGCTGAAGATGTTGCTTGGGGGGGGAGGGGGGAAGACCGGCGACCGAGGCCGAAGATGCAGCACCAACCCACCCACCCCACCCCCAAAAAGAAGAGAAGAAAACACAAAAACAACACAGAGACAAAAGAGAACAGTAATAATGGCAATATTAATAATAATAACAATAATGATAATACCTATAGCAGTCACAAATATCACAACAATAACAATGACCATAAAGATAGTAATAACAATAATGATAATAATGATAACAGTGACAGCAACAACAGCAACATACAAATTATAACAATAAGAGTCATAACAAATAAATAAAGCAATCAATAAATAAATAATATAAAATAAATTAATAAAAATAATGACACTAATAATAACGAATAGAGAACAACGATAATTCCGAGAATGTACTGGTAGTAAATAGCAATCAGACAGTGAGAAGAACGACATAAGGAATTATAACGATAAGAATCATAATATGTAACAAATAAAATAAAAATAAATAAAATAAATAAATAAATACAATAAATAAATACAACTGGTATAGAGAATAACGAGAATATATGGGTAATAAACAACAATCGAGAGAGAGTAAAGATGAGGAAAAAACCCCACCCCTCCCCAAGGAAAAACCCCATTGGGGGGGGGGGGGGGGGGGGGGGGGGGGGGGGGGGGGGAGGGAGGGGGGGGGGGGGGGCAGGGGAAGGACCTATAAAACCGTGACCATCTGGGCAACTACAAGTCACTGTCAGTCATACCAGACGACTTCTCGGCAAGGCGCCAGAGCAGGAAAGGCGGGGGGGCTGGCGCCGCCACGTTAAGGCTGCGCGCGATAGCGCGCGAATCAGCGGATTAGTGCCAGGTACGCGGTGGCCGTCATGAGCTTCCGCCGTCATGCGGGGGAAGTTGCTTAAGGTGTGGAAACGGGCGGCGAGCTGAATCGCGGCCAGGGTTCTCGCCCAATGCTGCTCGCCCGGCGCGTCCGCCCGTTACGTACACGCATACTCCTTCGGCATTTACGCGAGCGCTCGGCGTGCGAGGTCTGAGCCGGTGCGGCGGAAAAGGTGCGCGATAATTGATCGATCCCGCCACTCCGGCTGGCAGCGCTTCCCGCTTGCGCCGAGTCCCAGTGTGAGTCGAACGGCTGCCGCGGTTACTCCGACGGACACGTTGGGTCTCTGCGCGGCGGTCGGCGTCTTGACGGTCCGTAGATGGTGGCGTGCCATCGGTTGACGACGGTGGGAGAGCGACCTCGCCGGTTCTCTCCAACCCGGAAACGAGGGCCCTAGGTGCGTGGGGACAGGAGGCTCCTCCCCTTCGGCCTCAGAAAGAGTAACGCCTGGTCATCTCGCGAAGGACGCGCCCGTCCCATCGGGTCGTGGTCCGGCCACGTGGTAACGAGCCAGGCGAGGCGAGGCGTTCGGGGACAGGCTCCGTTCTCCCCTCCCCTGCTAGACCGGCTCCCCGAGTTTGCTGCTGCTGGTCTCGGGGGCTGGCGTCGGTCGGACAGAAGAAGAAGGATTCTCGCTTGCGGACTTGGGCCCCTGAATTGTTGGTCCGCCGCCACCGCAGCTCTGGTTGAACGACGACTCCGGCGGCGATGCTTGCGCGGCTCGATAAAAGCGGATCGCCCACAGAGACTCATCATCTGTGAGAGCGGTCACCCGGCAAGACTGAATCGGCCGCTGTGCTGGTCTTCGGTCCGACAAGGGATTTCAGGGAGGAGGAGGACACGCAGAACACGGGTTGCATTCTGGTTGAGTCCGGCCAGTAGTCATATGCGTCTAAAGATAACCAATGCCGTCGAAGTTAAAACCCTCGTACGGGTGAAGACCGCGGAATGGTCATTTAAATCGTCGAGCGTTCCTTAGATGATCCAAATATCAGTGATAACTGTAGGTAATTCTAGAGCAATTACAGTGACGACCAGATCGACCCCACCGGGGGGGAACAGAAAGGAGCGCTTTTTATTAGTTCAAAACAGTTCGGGTTCTGGCCCGGCCTTGGGATGCGCGAAACTTTTTGCGATCGCAGGGACCCCGAGCCGGCCGA
>JADBJO010032175.1:0-15960 GCA_016801955.1 Conus betulinus | reverse complement strand
CACATTATGCAGTCTTCATTGTAAAGTCCCTTCAAGCTTGAGGTCATTGGTTATTTGCAATGTATTGCTGCTTTTCTATCCATTGACGTGTTGAACTAAACGTGTCAGTATCCACTGTTCTACCTCTCTCTGGTTTTACCAACCATTCCCACAGCAGTTCCAACACATTTGCCAACACAAAATCATTTGCATTCCTGTTACTCTTGTAATCATGGTTATTCCACTTTCCTGCTTTACATCCTTTGCTGCTTCTCATATTTCACTAGTTTTTCGCTGCAGTTTTTTTTTTTTCAGTGTTCCGATCGATCTTCCAGCTATCTCATCCGTGTCTTTAAATTTATCTTCTCCCAAAATTGGCACTTTCCCACAAATGTTCGGTAAACCAAATCATTCTATCCCATTTCCTTTTACTTGCATTCAGTTCACTACTTCTCCTTTGACAAAACTGTTTTCCTTTGTCCCAATGTCTCATGTTTATTTTTAAGTAGTTCCCTTTCCCAAAATGGCAAAGCTGACTATTCTCACATGATGCAGCTCTACTTGGGTTTTTTTTTGTCTTTAGCTCAAGATGGCTTCCTCTGATTTCTATCCCCTTATATTCTGCCTGCTTCTTGATATATTCACATCTTTTTGTTATCAGTGCTAGGAGCCAAAATGCCACTAAACAGACAATACAGAGTGGAAATTATTGCTTCATATGATATACAGCAGAAAACAGAGACATGATTTGTCAACAAATTATCTTCTCCAGAACTCGCAAACATGATATAAAAATGCGCAAAACGGTGTTCCCAAACTATACAGATTGCAGTCCGCTTCTTTCATTTGGGAGGAGAAGGGGGTGTGTTTATCACCGTTACACCTTTTGTATGCCATATGGAGATGGGACTTAGGTGGTTGGGCGCACCACTTATTTGCCAGCTCCATGGCAGTACCTCCCCTCCCACCTGTCTGCCGCCATTCCATTTTGTTCTTCTGGAAACTCGAAGTTTTGCTGAGATTTGCAAACCTTTACCTTTTGGACCCATTTTGAATCTTGAATTCAAAGCTGTCATCGTTTATCTCCTATGCATTATCATCACTCTCAGTGTTTCCACCTCAACTTAAATTAAATCCATTCAGTCTCTTACAATTTCCGATTTCTATGACTTTCCTTTTACATTAATTTCCATTTTTAACGCCTGCAACTTTTAATTAAGTCCCTTTGAGCTTGTAGTCATTGGTTATTAGCAATGTATTGCTGCTTTTTCTATCCATTGACGTGTTGAACTAAATGTGTCATTATCCACTGTTCTACCTCTCTCTCTGATTTTACCAGCCATTCCCACATGTTCAGCTGTTCCAACACATTCTGCTCAAAACCATTTGCATTCCAGTTCCTCTTGTAATCATGATTATGACACTTTCCTGCTTTACATCCTTTGCTGCTTCTCATCTTTCACTCATTTTTCGCTGCAGGTTTTTTTTTTTCAGCGTTCCAATCGACCTTCAACTATCCCTTTCATGTCTTTAAGTTAATCTTCTCTCAAAATTGGCACATTCCCACGAATGTTTGGTATACCAAATCATTCATTCCCATTTTCTTTTACTTGGAATCAGTTTGCTACTATTCCTTTGACAAAACTGTTTTCCTTTGTCCCAATGTCTCATGTTTATTTTTCTAGTAGTTCCCCCCATTCCCCAAATCACAAAGCTAACTGTTCTCATTTGACACAGCACTACCGTTTTTTTTTTTTTTTTTTTAAACCTCCTTAGCTCCAGATGGTTTTCTTAGATTTATATCCCCATATATCCTGCCTGCTTCTTGATATATTCACATCTTTTTGTTATCAGTGTTAGGAGCCAAAATGCCACTACACACGCTAAATACAGAGTGGAAATTATTGCGCTATATGATACATAGCAGAAAACAGACACGTGATTTTTGAGCAAATTTATCTTCTCCAGAAGTCACAAACATGACATAAAAATGTGCGAAACGGTGTTCCCAAACTATACAGATAGCATTCCGCTTCTTTCATTTGGGAGGAGGAGGGGGGGTGTGTTTATCACTGTTACACCTTTTGTATGCCATATGGAGATGGGACTTAGGTGGTTGGGCGCACCACTTATTTGCCAGCTCCATGGCAGTACCTTCCCCTCCCATCTTTCTGCCGCCATTCCATTTTGTTCTTCTGGAAACTCAAAAGTTTTGCTGAGATTTGCAAACCTTTACCTTTTGGACTCATTTTGAATCTAGAATTCAAAGCTGTCATCGTTTATCTCCTATGCATTATCACCACTCTCAGTGTTTCCACCTCAACTTAAATTAAATCCATTCAGTCTCTTACAATTTCCCGATTTCTATGACTTTCCTTTTACATTGTTCATTTCCATTTTTAACACCTGCAACTTTTAATTGTTAAATCCCTTTGAGCTTGAGGTCACTGGTTATTTGCAATGTATTGCTGCTTTTCTATCCATTGACATGTTGAACTAAACGTGTCAATATCCACTGTTCTACCTCTCTCCGATTTTACCAGCCATTCCCACAGCTGTTCCAACACATTCTGCTCAAAACCATTTGCATTCCAGTTCCTCTTGTAATCATGGTAATGCCACTTTTCTGCTTTACATCCTTTGCTGCTTCTCATCTTTCACTAATTTTCGCTGCAGGGTTTTTTTTTTTTCCAGCGTTCCAATCGTCCTTCAACTATCCCTTTAATTCTTTAAATTAATCTTCTCTCAACATTGGCACATTCCCACAAATGTTTGGTATATCAAATCATTCGTTCCCATTTTCGTTTACTTGCAATCAGTTTGCTACTATTCCTTTGACAAAACTGTTTTCCTTTGTCCCAATGTCTCATGTTTATTTTTCTAGTAGTCCTCATTCCCCAAATCGCAAAGCTTACTGTTCTCATTTGATACAGCACTGCCGTTTTTTTTTTAAACCTCCTTAGCTCCAGATGGTTTTCTTAGATTTCTATCCCCATATATCCTGCCTGCTTCTTGATATATTCACATCTTTTTGTTATCAGTGTTAGGAGCCAAAATGCCACTAAACACACAATACAGAGTGGAAATTATTGCTTTATGTAATACACAGCAGAAAACAGACACGTGATTTTTGAGCAAATTTATCTTCTACAGAAGTCACAAACATGACATAAAAATGTGTGAAAAACGGTGTTCCCAAACTATACAGATAGCAGTCCGCTTCTTTCATTTGGGAGGAGGAGGGGGGGTGTTTATCACGGTTACACCTTTTGTATGCCATATGGAGATGGGACTTGGGTGGTTGGGCGCACCACTTATTTGCCAGCTCCATGGCAGTACCTCCCCTCCGACCTTTCTGCCGCCGTTCCATTTTGTTCATCTGGAAACTCAGAGTTTTGCTGAGATTTGCAAACCTTTACCTTTTGGACCCATTTTGAATCTAGAATTCAAAGCTGTCACACTGTTCATCTCCTATGTAAAATTTAGCTAGGAATGAGGAGGATGATGGGTGCACCACTTCTTATTCCCAGCTCACTGCAATATCAGCTTTGCATCCGCATCAGCTCCTGCCTGAAACACTTTTTTTTTTTTTTTTTACTGCATTTTGTTCTGTGGCCACCCAAACTGTAAATGTAAACTGAATGGTGCTTGATTTCCTGTTTATGTCTGGTCTTTTCCAACCGCCTCTTTAATTTTACTACTTGTTTACAGACATGCAAGACATCCTGTGTTCTTAAGTTTTCATCCTTCCCTTTTCTCTTCCAAATCTCAGGTGTTCATACCTTTCTCGTGAACTCTTCATTCCATTCTTTCACACTGACTTGGTGCCTTATCACCACTCCCTATGTGTTTTCTACCTCAACTTGAATTAAATCCATTCAGTCTCTCACACACTTCCTATTTCTATTATTTTCTTTTTGCATTGTTAACTTATTTTTAATGCCTGCAACTTTTCTTTCATTCTGTTTGACTTGTACTCAAAACCAGATCTCGCTCTTTGCTGGCTCCTAATCTTCATAAACTTGCCTTCTGTCGCATTGCCTTTCCATACCAACTTCGACATGATGCCACTCATGACTGTTCCCACTTCCCACCATCCTCAGGTTCTTTCCAAATTCATATGATCCTGTTACATTTGCATCTACTCCAGTTGCTGTTCTCTGTCTCTCCCGTTTTCTTCCTGCCCCCTATAATATATGTCTTGAGTCATTCTTTATTGCCTTCCTAACCTGTCTCCTCTTCCCATTCCATTCCCCCAGCATTCCAGCTCTCGGTATCCACCCTGTTCAGATTCCACCTTTCATTCCCACACCTGTGTCCACCCAGTGATCAATGCTGTACAGGACCATCCATATTTCATTTCCGTTTTCAGTCTTTGTTAAGCTGTTTTCCCGATCATTTTTCATGGCATCCTCTCTCAAGCCAGTTCATTCCATTCCTTTCTCTCATTCATACTTCTTCACCTAACTCCAAGTTACTCGTTTCCATTTCTTTTCAACCAATCCAGCCCCATTTTCCTGCATCCTTGCTGTCACAATTTTACTTTCAGATCACACCGCCTTTCTCTCACTATCTCTCTCTTGGTTCCTTCTATAGACAAAAGATCAAAATCCCGAAAGCGAAACAAAAACTGAAAGAGTATTTGTTGGGGAGGATTTCTCACCAACTGTCTGTGAAGTAAGATGGAAGTTGAATTCGTTTCTAAGGGAGGCCAGAAGCAAGGGCAAACAAGTACATATGATCTATGATCAATTGCTTGTTAATGGCAAGAAGTTTGCTCTGGATGCTAAGGACTGTCTGAGAGAAGTTAGCCGGGTGGAGAATTCCCAAGTTATTAGTTCAGATTCTTCATGTGTTTTGGTTTCTCGTGCCTCATTTGGTGTCGTGTTGAAAGGCCACTACCACTTTTTAGGAGTACCTTGTTTGACTTTATTTTTTCCAATAACACGTACGCACTGCACCCACCCAAACTTACTGAATTTGGTTGCATGCCTGATCAGTCAACTTGAATTTGATCAGAAATCAACTCAGTCTGTGTCATGCACATCACAGCGGTGAACTGAAATGTGCACATACTGCACGAAAAAAAAAAAAAGTGCAAATCAAACAGGCCTGTGCAACAGAGCACATCTGAACTGCAGGAATACTGCAATGCACGTGCAACCCATGTCTTATCTGAACACAGGTCAGCCTGTTTTTTGAGAGACTGGTGGGCATTTATGCCTGTGTTTATGGCACTTTTGCAACCATGCCTCGGAGACAACGACTGAGTCAGGATGACCAAGGGCGGGCAATTGCGTGGCTTCAGAGGGCGTGGGGGTGCGAGAGGTTGGTCGTCGACTGTCAGTCGCCCATTCAGTCATTCAGACTTTGAGAGACCGCTTCAACCAGACGGGAAGTGTTGCTGAGCAAAGACGTCCAAGACGCCCAAGGTCCACCTCCAGGCAGCAGGACAGGTTTGTTGTCCTGTCAGCTCTGAGGCAGAGAACGGCTACTTCCGACACACTCAGGGGGCAGCTGCAAGCAGCCGGCAATGTCACCGTCACCGTCAGTGACCAGAACCGGTTGAGAGAGGCACACCTGCGCTCAAGACGACCAGCCGTCCATCCTGTCCTGACACCAGCACTATGCTGCTCATTTGGCTTGTGCCCAGCATCACTTAGCATGGACCAGAGATCAGTGCGCAAGAGTATTGTTTACTGACGAGTCCCGCTTTGCCTTATTTCATGACGGCAGGAACCGTGTCTGGCGGCGGGTAAGGAGAATGCTATCACGATGGTCTCGTGATCGCTATGGTGGTGGATCCATAATGGTGTGGGGAGGGATGGCATGGAACTACAGAACCCCCCTGCACATGGTGCAAGGCAACCAACAACGGTGTGGGCTACATGGATGGCATCCTGCAGCCCTTTGTGCTGCCAGCACTGCAAGCTATTGGACCAGGCGCGGTACTTCAAAATGACAATGCCAGACCTCACAGGGCTCGAGTCGTCAACAACTTTCTTCAGCAGCAGCACGTGATCCACATGGACTGGCCAGCCTGCCCACCGGACCTTAATCCAATCGAGCACCTATGGGACGTGCTGGGCCGGCGACTTCAAAGCAATCACCCCCCGCCAGTTGACCTCAACCAGCTGTTCCAGTTCCTTAAGCAGGAGTGGCAGGCAATACCCCAGATGACTCTGAGGACTCTGACTCAATCCATGAGGCAAAGGTGCATCGCGTGCATCCACGCAAATGGCAGACACGCACGTTTCTGACTGTGTTTTGTGTATCTCTGGCGTTCTGACTTTTGAAAAGATGGGTAGTGGACTTGAAAAGTGACAAAACATGCTGTTCAAATCAATTTTGTCATTAATCTGTGTCATTGATGTTTTGATTAATGGCTGAAGTAAAGTTTGAAAAGCATTGTTTTGGGTTGTTTCCGTTCTGTTGTGAAATAGCAAGAGAATTTCCAAGTGGCTTTCAATTGTTTTGAGCAGTATATGTGCACTGCCCTTGATTTAGTAGTTCTTAATGGTTCATGTAATGGCGACCAGGAAGGTCGCTACACACATATATCGGAGACCTTGGATGTAGCGTGAATGACTTTTCATTTTGTCCAATGCCCTTTATGATATCATGTGATTCATGTGTGATGCGTACTATTGACTGCATTGAATTCTTCTTCTTTCTGTTCAGAATATGCCTGGTAGAAATGGTAATGAGAGATCAAATCATTGAAAAATATTGTGTGGAATGAACACCGTGGTCAGTTTTTTTTTTATGAAAAGCACAGTGAAGCTGAAACTCTTAGTAGACTGAACAATGCTTTAGAGCTAATTGATGTAAATATTGATGAATTATTGAGTGTGTTTAATGATTGTATATGAACGTTGCTACATACATGAAAAGAATTATAAAGGTGGACCCGACTAAACATAAAAAGGGATGGGTTGGCATCAAATGTAATCTTACCAAGAGAAAAGTGCATAAATTGTTAAGAATATTTTGTAGAACTCTGGACAAGAAAGATGTGTAAGGGTGTAGTATGTAAGGACTAGAAGTGAACATAAAAATTTGTTAGTTAAAAAGGAAAGAGAATTTGATAGCAGCATGTTAGAAGAACTCACAGCATCTGCTCATAATCAAAGGCTTTCTGGGACTGCATGAAAAAAATTCGCTAAAATGAAAACAATCCAGAAATAGCATTCCATTAGATGAATGGTCCAACATTTTGGTCCTTACTACTTAACAAAGATTTGCCAATTGATTATAATTATGATTTGCCAAATGCAGAAAATGAGTCCATGGACCGTTCTATTTCAAGAGATGAAGTTTTGATAGCACTTAAAAAATTAAAGTCTGGTAAAGCTGCAGGTCCTGACGGAATTATTTGGGAGTTTTTGAAAGCTCCGTGTGAACAGATCAGTCTTTTTTGTCATTTCTTCAATGCATTGCTCGATAAGGGTATTCCCCCCCCCCCCCCCCCCAAGTCTTGGCGCAAATCTGTAACTCTTCCATTATAAAAAAAAGTAATGTGAACAATGTAAACAACTATCGAGACATCTCATTGTCTAATATTAGTAGCAAAGTATTAGTACCATTATCAACTCAAGACTTCAGGAATATGTGGAAGAAAATAACCTAACCAGTGAACATCAAGCTGGATTTAAACGCGGATACTCGACCGTTGACCATATGTTTACCCTTCTTGCCCTGATTCTGAAGCAATCTTCTTTTAATCATAAGTTATACTACATAGCATTTATTGATTTTGGAAAGGCATTTGACTCAATCAGTTGAAATTTACTTTGGCCTATACTGATGATGAAAAAAAAAAAAAGGAAAATTGTTTAAGTGTATTCACAGCATGTATCAAGCGATCAAAACAAGGATAAGAAGCGGCAATAAAGTAACTGACTATATAATGTGCACCAAAGGTGCAGGGTGGGTGCGTGGGATGGTATTATTCAACTGAATTACCCAGAAAAATTAACCATGTCATGCAATACTAATAATGTCCATTCCCAACTGTCAGTACCCTTTCTTTCTGTAACTGATGTTTACTATTCCTCATCTCATTTGAAGGAGACAAAGTTGTAGATATGATGGAATTGTTGGTAATATTCCAAACTATCAGCTTCAACACAGTTCAGCTTCAACACAGTTCAAAGTTGCAAAAAGTTGTTCCCATGTACAAATCTGGTAACCATTCCAACACCCAATTATACAGACCAATTTCTATCTTGCAAGTAATAGAAAAAACACATAGACAGACACATTATGATCATCTTAAGTTGTATAATCTATTAAGTGAGAGTCAGTCTAGTTTTAGAAAGGATCATTCATGTCATACAGTGCTAAAAAAAAAAACTTAGTAGGGTTACTGACTTATAAAAAATCAATGAAAGTATATTCTATGGCGCATTGTTCGTTGATTTTGTGAAGGATTTTCATGTGAATGATTATCATTTAAAAAGAAAATGCTTTTGGGGTGCTGTTGGATTCCCTTTTGAAACCTTTGGTGGTGAGAATATCTACAGAATTGCAGACTGTGGTAAATCTCTTTGATGATGCCAAGGGAGCACAGACACAATCAGCTGTGCCTTCCTGACAAGTCCGATCCCACAGATGGAAGGTCTGGGAGCAGGCAGTATGAATAGTTCTGTCATTAGGATGGGTTACGATAGTCCCCATAGATCCCTCAGATGAAAGGCCTGGGAGCAGGCAATATGAATAGTTCTGTCATTTAGGATGGGTTACGATAGTCCCCATAGATCCCGCAGATGAAAGGCCTGGGAGCAGGCAGTATGAATAGTTCTGTCATTTAGGATGGGGGGAGATAGTCCCCATAGATCCCTCAGATGAAAGGCCTGGGAGCAGGCAGTATGAATAGTTCTGTCATTAGGATGGGTTACGATAGTCCCCATAGATCCCTCAGATGAAAGGCCTGGGAGCAGGCAGTATGAATAGTTCTGTCATTAGGATGGGTTACGATAGTCCCCATAGGGAGAGATGAAAGGCCTGGGAGCAGGCAATATGAATAGTTATGTCATTAGGATGGGTTACGATAGTCCCCGTAGATCCCGCAGATGAAAGGCCTGGGAGCAGGCAATATGAATAGTTATGTCATTAGGATGGGTTACAATAGTCCCCATAGGCTGCTAATGAAGGATTTTATATTTACAATATATTTCCCTGCCTTTTCATTTTCAATCTCTTTATTCTCCACCCCCCCCCCCCCCCTTTCCCCCTTTGCTCTTATGTCTTAGATTGAAGAAATAGGGGGAGATAAGCATTCATATCTGCAGTGGTAGATAACTCTGCATGACTAACAGCATGTGTTTGAGTGGGTGAGTGGGGAATAATAAATGCTTCTCAAAAATGAGCCGTCAGCAAGCTTATAGTCTCCAAGGGGGAGACAATCTCCAATGGGGAGAAAACTCACTAACATAAAACTCCCGGTCAGATACCAGTATTTCGAAACCTGATTGTTTCTCCTCCGTGACTGCAGAAAGTTGTAGCTTGACTCCTCTGCCTTTCGGTTTTAAGAAGAATGCTATCCCAGAAAAAGGCTGGTGTGGTCAATACCGTAGTATGTTTGTTACAGAAAATTGCTTAAATATTTTGCACACTTCACTAGCTAAATAGCTGTGCAGAATGCTATCATTTGTTCTCAATGGTGAGGGGTCCTTAGATTTGAAAAGATGGATAACATTTTTTTCGTTCGTTTTTTCCCCTTTCCTCATTTTTTTTTTTTTTTTTAAGTTATCTATATTGTTAATGTTTTGTTTTTACTTTATGCTTTCCCTTTATGTCTTTTTTGTGTACTATTAATGCATATTTTAATCTCTCTCTCTCCATCCTCCATCCTCAAAACAACAGTATCTTCTATTCCCTACTGCCTTTAAAAACCTTGCTTCATCAGCAACAACGTTGCATATGAATATATACTGGTGCACTTGAACTTGATTGCCTGATAAATCACTGTTCATTCCTCCTAAGGCTGTGTTGATGCTATTTTGGTGTGATGCTTCATGTATTCCTACCGCATTGGAATTATAAGACATAGCTGTGTGTAACAGCTGCTTTTATTGTGTATGTATATTTTGATACTAATATGAATCATAACTGTTCTTACCGTTCTCCATTGTGTAATAGTGTTCTGTTTTAGTATTCTTAATCCCTAAAGGAACAAGGGCCAGATGAAAAAAAAGTGTTTTGCTTGTTACTCTTGGAATAAATATTATCAAAGTGAGTATCAAGTAGTAGCGGCAGGGGGGTTTTTTTCAGTTAGGGCTGATGCGAATACTTCCTGAATGTAGTTTACAAGGTGAAAGCAATTTTCCCCATGGTTTGTTGAAAGCTGAATTCTGTGTACATGTGGATATCCAACACTCCGAGTATATTATAACCTTGTCTACATGGTACATAGAAGATTGCATACACACATGTACATAGGGCACTAGATACACATATCCACTAAGCATTACTTGCATGCATTCACCCCAAAGTCCGTGTACTGATTCATATATGTGTGTGCATGGGCAAAATGCTTTGTGTACATTGCGCATGTGCATGCATACACACACACACACACACACACACACACAGTACTTCAAGTGTTACAAAGACACAGATTAGATACATGTTGTTTTCTGCCTTTATAGACCCTTCTCCTGTCTTTGTTGTGGAAACTTGCATAATTTTTTTTCTTATGGTCCCTCTTTCTTGTATTTTTGTTCTTATAGCAGTTTGACACACACAGGCAATCAATGAATGAAACATTTAGTGAACACTAACCATTCAGAAATGTATTTTTTGTGGCACTGAAATGTTTCTATTTTTTACTCTGATGCTCTTGGCACAGCCTTATTTATAGGCATCAGATACAATTGAGCTACCATGCTGTAACTGCATTTTGTTTTTCGTTGCTTTTCTGGATATATTTTATTGTGTGTGTGTGTGCTCTCTGTTTTTCTTTCTTTTTGTACGACGTTTTTCTTTTTCCATAGAAAAAGTCATTTTACCATGGTGTATTGAGCCAGCATATTTGCTTGTGTGTATAATACCAGTGTACATGTGTGTAATGCTCTGTTTACATCTGGGTGTCTAGGTAATGCTTACAAAGTCAATCAGAAGATTACCTACACACAGGTACATTGAGCCCAGGATGTGAACATACACAGAGCATTACACACATATATACAGGCATTTGCTCTGTGTCTATGTAATGCTCAATATGGGTGAACACTTGCAATTTTCTATGTCATACAGAAGATTGCACACTGAATAAGGCATTACCTACAGAGAAATATTCTCATGGCATTACTTGTGTAGTGCATTTAACGAATCACAAGATTTCTGTTTCGTCAGTACATTTCAGTTCAGTTCTTTTTTAACACACATATAGTCTTTTGCAATAGTGGGGGGACTGAGCAATAACCAAAACAATATAAAAAAAAAAAGCAAGGGTTATTTACCACACTATCAACATTGTCAGAATTATTTAAAAATATTCTTCTCCTTATACATAAGGAGAACTTAAGAAGGGGGTTGAATATGGAACAGTCTGAGTGGTCAGCTCTGCTGTTCAATAATAATAACTCAAGCATTGCCAGCGGCTAAGAATTGTGCAGAACAACCTTTACTTAGATCTCCTAAGAGATGCACTCTCCCACTGATTGAACAAATATATACTGCCGAACAATTAATAGTGGGGGGAAAACAAGTGCTGGCTAACAATCTTCCGTCATAGTAATGACTTCCTTCCGTCATAGTAATGACTTGGCAAAGATTTGAACTTAAGAAGGTGGTCGAAGATGAAGAAAATGGGAACATAAAATTAAGAAAATATATAATAAATATTAAAACCCTTCACTAGCTGCATGAGGGAATCATCGTAATCCCGCCTGAAGACAGATCTATTCGTACTGCCTGGTCCTAGGCCTTTTGTCAACTGGATCGGACTCATCAGGGAGACATGGCTGATTGTGTCTGTGCTTTTGGCGTGAAATAGACACACAGCACAGTCCATCACTCTGTGGTGTTCTCACCACCAAGGGTTCAAAAATGATTCCAACAGCACCCACAAATTAGCCAGCGAAGGGTAGTAACGTGTTGTGGCACAAAGTGTCACAATGCGACACACTTTGTGTTCAGTTTTACTCCCCTCCTCGGCACAACAAAGAGTCGCACACACAAAAATTTTGACTTGCGACAGTTTGATCAGCCTTATCAGCACGAAGTGTCGCAAGCACAAGATGTAACAATGGCGCTATTCTGTACATGTATTGAGTGAGCAGTGAGTGATGGTTGGTGAAGAGAGATACAGTGAAGGCAAGATAGACAGACACAGATCGAGAGGCAAGACATAATTGTCTGGCATTCATTCATTGCGAATCCATGATGGATAGGAAATAACTGCAATGGTTGCATATGCAGTGAAGAATAATTGTCTGGCTATGTGCTAATCCACCTGGGTACATAAGCCCCAGTGAAACTCATCACCCCCCCCCCCCCCCCCCCCCCCCCGAAGAAAAACTATACTGGTTTTCCGACTGGTCCCTAGCTTTTGTGAAGTCTGTATATTATATGTATTGTATACGAGTATGAGTATGGGTTCATGAAACAACAGGTACTGCAATTAACACAATTGCAGTACCTGTGTGAGAAGTATCTGCCACACTGATGCCACTCTTAAAGCGCTAGAGATCCCAATGACCTATGTTTTTTGCATGGCTCACTAGGGACTCTGGATCTTTACAGTTGAACACATTCGTAGCAGCAGGACAGAGGAGGAGGAGTGTGTGTGTGTGTGGTGTGAGGGGGGGGGGGGTGTGTGGCATGTTTGTTACTTGTAATTGGAGAATATTTTAATTGCAGCCACATGTAACTCACGGTGACAAAATTTGTGGGTCGTGCACATTATGTCCCTAGCACACAATAAGGGCTTTTCCCGGCACAAACTGTCACATGTTCCAAAGTGCAACACTTTGCGCAAGTCTTCTAAGCACAGTGTTGCACTTTTGCACAAAGTGTCGCATGCGACACTTTGTGCACTTGCGACACTTTGTACTGCAACAAACATGAAACAAAACAAAAGCCTGGAGAGGAAAAAAGTTGCTGAGAAACTAAAAACATTATGCAAACAGTATAAAGTGTAGGGGACAATCTTTGAGCCTACAATGCTTAAGGATCCATTCAAGGATGCAAGGGAGATCAAAAGATATGGAACAGTCTGAGTGTTTTACACACACACACACACACACACACACCCCTTGCACTTCCCACCCGTCAGTTGGATGCTTCCACCCGGGTGCTTTGCGTTTTGCGTGAGGTAGAAAATGTGTGATCTGCCAAGAACACCTACTAGAAAGAGCCAACTTCAAAAGTACAGTAACAGGAGAATTGTTCACCATCCGACACCACATGGACTGTTTAACCCAGCAACATCATCTATTTACTGTTTTGCAGCAAGTGGCCACACTGCCAGTATGTTGGGGAAACTAAAATTTCATTAAAAAACTTTTTACCAACACAGATCAAATATCAAAAAGACAGATCAAATATCAAAAAGACACCACTGAACTCTAGTAACCAGACATTTCCACCAGACTGATCGCTCCCTTCATGATCTCGGGTGTATAGATATGGGAAAGTTTTTTTTTCAGAGAACAATGATTACAGCCTTCAACATGAATCTTTCTGGTTTAACAAATTATGTACTGTTTACCCAGAGGGTCTCAGCATGGTCACCTAGACTCTTCCCCCATGCCCTCCCTTCTCCCCAGCCTCCCCTTCCAACAGCACCCCACCTTTCACCTCCCTTTTGCCTTTACCCCCTCCCTATCTTCACTATCTACCCTCACTGCCACACCCTTCATTCAAGCCTTCTTTTAGACCTTCCCCTCCCAGGCTCTGGACCTTCTTCCTCCCTACCAGCTTCTCCTATATGCACACACCTGTTGGTGACAACTCTTGCTGGTCTCCCTCTTAAGCCCCCCCCCCCCTCCATCATCTTTACAACCCCCCCCCCCCCCCCCCCCCCCTTTTTTTTTTTTTGCATTGTGTTACCAGAGATTACTCCTTTCCAATCCTTCCCTTACACACAGGATTGCGCGCGCGCACGATTGCACACACGCACAATTGCACACACAAATTTTCCCCTCCCCCTCCCCCCTCCAAATTCTTGATAATTCCATTCCTGCCTCCAGTCCTTCCCCTACCTACATGCTTTTACCCTTTTCCCCTCTTCTACTCTGCTCCACCTCTTCAGAAGCAGGCATGTATATGTGGTCAGTCTACCTTAAATAGTACTCTAGTTGTGATTTACTTTATGAATATATTACCTTACTCACTTGTACACACAGTTTGATATCTACAAGAACTACACATAGGCGAGATGAATTGAAGGGAGAAGGGGCGGGGGGAGAGGGGAAATACCGGTTTTTCAGTAACATATCGCAGATTCATTTGTTTATGATATTTCAAACTAATTCATTGGCCTATGTTTAGTTCTTGCAAATATCATACTGTAATGTATCCCCCCCCCCCCCCCCACCCCCTCCATTTGTGTGTGCATGCGTGTGTGTGTGTTTTTCTTGTGTGAATGTTGGGGGAGTGGGGAGGTGGGATTGGTTATGGAGTCTATCTGTGTGTGGCCTGTGCCAGCCAGCCGTAATTCACTGAATGATAATCAAAGACAGGTAGAGTTAAGGATTGTTTGATTTTTCCAGTAGTACCTAAATAAGTCAGTCCCTGAGAAAGCCCCTGAGCCGAAATGTTGGAAAAGAAAAACTTGCTTGTTTGCTTTTTCATTGTGTGGTTGTGTGTGTACAAATATTTATATATATATATATACACATTTTTTTTTTACATATATATGTACACACACACACACACACACACACATGTAAGTTCTGAGGCATTCACATTTGAAAGTGCACATGAAATCAATATTCATTAATCAAGGGAGGCAAGGGAGAAGGTAACTCTTGAACAAAAGATTTTGTCTGCTAAGAGTCACCAAGAGAGATGTGCACATTTGAGCTCCTGGCTACACTCCTACATTTTCTTTCTTTTTTTAACAGCAGTTTTTAAGACACACCAGATTTTTTTCATCTGGCGATTAACAAAACTTTGTGAATGCTGTCCAGAATGGATACTTGCAGTCCACTCCTGTATTTGCCCATGTGGCCCATACACACTTTGTGTGGCTTTTTACTCCCTGTGCTCTTTGCACAGCCTACGTTGTAAGCTTAGCATATAGTTGGCCACCATGTCACAGTTGCATGTTGTTGTTCGTTTCTTCTCTGGATGGTTTTTTTTTTCCATGGGCCCAGTTATTTTGTGATGCGACTTTGTTCCTTGCTGGACTTCGACAGACAGCCCCACAGGCGCTGTGTGGTCAGCTGGGCTACAATGGTCAGAACTTGACCATGTGCACTGCTCTGTGCATGTCTGCATGTATAGCACTTGACCATGTGCACTGCTCTGTGCATGTCTCCATGTATAGAACTTGACCATGTGCACTGCTCTGTGCATGTCTCCATGTATAGAGCTTGACCATGTGCACTGCTCTGTGCATGTCTCCATGTGTATAGAACTTGACCATGTCACTGCTCTGTGTGTCTCTGTCATGTATAGAACTTGACCATGTGCACTGCTCTGTGTATGCCTTCATGTATAGAACTTGACCATGTGCACTGCTCTGTGTATGTCTCCATGTATAGAACTTGACCATGTGCACTGCTCTGTGTATGTCGCATGGAGAATGGGACCCCCCCCCCCTCCCCCCCTTTTTCATTCATCTTTTACATGCATGTATATTGATCTATTTCTTTTACGTATGCCTACATTTGTGTTTTCCAATGCAAAGTAATTGGGTCTTGTTGGTTTGTACTGGCTTCTTGCACTGTGTGGACAGTCTGAAAATGAGTGAAGTTTTGTGCATGCCTATATGATGCTGTCCAAACAAGCAGTTTATGGCAGATACCA
>JADBJO010032174.1:0-15963 GCA_016801955.1 Conus betulinus | reverse complement strand
GCCCCCCCCCCCCCCCCCCCCCCCCCCCCCCCCCCCCCCGAACAAACACACACACACTGCCCTCCTTCCCCACATCTTCCATCCCCTTCCCTCCCTTATTAACATTACCTAAAACCTTTCAACAATTACCGCTACACTAACCACTACCACCCCTCCTAATGCACCCAGCGAATCATTTAGACTCATCTAGTCCTGCAAAATTGTTTTGTTTTTTTTTTTGTTTCTCTCCTGACCAATCCTCTACTTTACTGTTTATTATAATTATTAGCACTATCATAATTATCATGACTATGCTTCGATATAATACGATAATTTTTTTCTTTTTGGATCGATATATATTAGTAGACCCCCCACCCTAGCACACTATCCACTCCATCTAAACACCCACCCGGTCACATAATCCTACACCACCCCACTACCTACTACACCACCCAACGCCTCGCGCCTCCTCCCCTCCCCTCACCTCCCGACCCCCACACCCCCCCCCCCCCCCCCTCCCCCAAATCCTCTCTTCTAGCGGCCATTTTCCACATGGACATCAGATAAGTCTCTCTTCGTTCTGTTTGTACTGTCCTAAATGTTAAATGTGACCTATTTTTTTTTGCTGAAGAAGACCCAAGAGATCGAAATGCATCGTGTCTTGTCCTGTGCTTTGTTTGTCTATGTCCTTGGCGGTAACTAACCCCCTCTCTTTCTAAATTTGCTTCGTTCTCCGCCATCAGTCGCTCCATTTTTGAAACTTGCAGATTTGAGCTGCCTCCATTCTGTTCTCATATGGCACCGTGAGCTCGATCATGATCAGCTGCTTGGTTGACTGAGAGTGGACTACTATGTCTGTCTCATGCCACTCTTGCTGATGATCTCTGGGTGTCTCTTCCATTCTGGGAGGTCTGCAGTGCACTCCCAGTCATCTGCCTGCATGTTCGAGTGGTACTGTTGTTCTTGGCCATGATTTGCTGTCTCCTGCGGTGAAGAATGTTGCAGGTGCTTTTGGAGTCCTGATTTTCCCTTTGTGGTGTTGGGTACTAGCCCAGACTACTTGTACAATCCCTTTGAGCACTTGGTTGTGCCCTCCATGTGTACCTTCCTTGAGCCAGGGCTACTTTACATGAGCTTAGGACATGCTCCACTGTTTGTTTTTTTCATGGCAGAGGGGGCATGCAGGATCGTCTGTTTTTACCCGCTTCACCAGGTTTGCATTTGAGGGCAGGTCATATGCAGATCTGAGAATGAAGCTGATCCTGAGAGGGGCCATGTGCCAAATGTCATTCCAAGTGAGACTTCTTTGGAGTGCATTCACCCACATTGTCCATTGCCCTTGCTGGCTCTGCTGGACTGCTTTTTTGGAGTCTTTTTTGGTCTTCTTCTTTTCTCATCTCTGAATCATCATGTCTCTTTTGCTTTTTCCTTTGGCCTTTGACCACCATTCAGTTTTGGTCACCCCCCAGTCCCTTGTCTGTTGGTCTGTGTGTGTCCTGTTATTTCTCTGATCTTGAGACTTTCTTTGCAGTCCATCGCCTCTTGAACTTTCCATTTTCTGCCTGTCTTCAGCTGGGGATTTGATTGCTTCTATCACCTTGTCTCCTGAGTCCTCCAGCATGCTTTGAAGTCTGATCTTCCCTGCTTTGTATTCCCCCAGGATGGATTTCAGTGTTAGTTTCAGCTTTGCTTGGCGACAGTACACAGCGCTATGTCAGTCAGACAGGTTGGGACACCAAGCCATTTCCTTGTGAACTTGTTGATTTTGGCTTCCATTGCCTCCACTATGCTGGTGCAGATGTCGTATATCATCAGAGGCCATAGGAGCTTGGTATCAGCATGAACTGCAGACACCAGACCTTGTATTTGCCAGGGAGCCCACACTGGTCAATGGTCTCCAAGCCTTCTTCCGACATCTGTTTGGTTTCTTTTGCTCTTTGTGTGTCTTTCAGCGTATCATCATACCATCTTCCAAGGCTCTTGACTGGCTCTTCTGTGACTGTTGGAATGGCCTGGTTGGCAACACTGAAGACCACAGATTCGGCCACTTTCCTTTCCTCAGTGAGAGACTCCGTGATTTCTTTGGCTTGAACTTCATTCTGGATGAGGCAACTATGTCGTCCAGCCTCTCCAGCACATGACATGTCTCGTCTTCTCTGGATGAAATCACTGTAGTGTCATCCATGAAGGCCTTGAGAGGGGGCATCTTGTATCCATCGCCAAGGTCTGTTTGTCTTGCGTTGCTTGTTGCTGCTTTCAAGATGACTTCCCATTGCCAACACGAACAGTATTGGGAAATTGCACAGCCCATTGCAATGCCCATTTCCAAGTTGATCCAATCTGTTGTGTACTCCTTGGTAGAGAACCGCATTGAGAAGCCATTGAAGTACTTCTTGAGCATGTCGCGGGTGTTCTTTGGCATCGCTCTTTGGATTGCATCCCCGAGATCATCGTGGCGTGTTCTACACAGCCAGCCACGCCTGGGATGCCACCTTTCTGGACTGACACCATCCAAGTACTTGTTTTCCATGAGGTACTCAGCCTTGCTGCTGCCATGACAGAGAAGAATTTTCCCCTTCGACGTTCAGTAGTGATATTGGCCTGAACTGGCGGATGTCACTTGAGTTTTGCTCTTTGGGGATGTACACACCATCTGCCATCATCCACTGGCCGCTGATCTTCTGGTTTCTCCAGCTGATCATTAGCAGCCTGTGGAGCCACTCCACCAGCACCTTGGGACATTTCTTGTACAGCTGGTAAGGTATTCTGTTTGGCCCTGGTGATGATTTGGCTCTGGCTTTGTTGACCACCTCCTTGATTTCCGCCAACGTTGGAGGCTTGTCATTGAACTGTTTCCTCAGGGTTGGTTGGCCAAACCAGACCTTGAATGTCGAATGGTGCTTTGCTCTGTGAGTCAGAGTATGTTTTTCCTCAGATGCCAGGCTGCTCAATGAACTCCTTTGTCCACACTTAGGGTCCCAGATTTTGGCTGCTCAAACAGTGTTCTGGCAAAAACTGGTAGGGGTCTCTGAAGAAGTGCTCTAGTGTCTTCTTCTTTTTGCTCTTCCTTCTCCTCGCAGATTCCGCTTTGCTGAGGGCACTGTGTTTTACTTTCAGGTGTTTCCAGAGTTTTTTCAAGCCTGTTTTTTCAGCTGGCAGTGCGGTCTTTATCTTGCTTCTTGAGGTTTTTCTTTTGGACCCTGATCTTGTCCATCTCTTCTTGGCATCTGGATTTCTTTGGAGGCGTTTTCTCTTTGGGTCAACTACAATAGCTCCATAGCCGTCTCTACATGTGGCATGCCACAATCGCCCCATATGTGGCTAGTTTGTGTTCCAGGGTGCTTTTTCCCCAATCAGTGATTCAAGGCTTTTTGGACGATTTTTGCATCCAGTTTCACCCAATCTTCAGTTTCGTTCGCTCGTGGCAGGTTGGAGTTTCAGGCGCCCCCCTTGCATCGAGGGCCAGTGCAAATTCCTCATCCGAACCAACAGCATGGATGTCCTTGGCACTGTGGTTTTAATCCTGTGGACTTGGTCTTCCGACGTCTTATCGGCTGCTATGCAGTGCGCTGCTGCCTCATTCAGATGGTCTTCACACATCCCATCTTTGTTCCGTGGATCTTCATGCCACGGATGGTAGTGAAACACTTTCCCGCAGGCACATGGATATCTCAGTTGGTCCATGTTCATAGTCCATTTCGGATTTGCAGTTGTGATTGGTTGAGCACCGATCGATTCATCTTTCTCTCCCCCCTTTTGGTGATCCTGTGGGAGCTTTCTTTTTTCTTTTTAGCTTCGTAGCCAGCATGTTGAAGGCAAAAATCCTGCCAGCCGCCATCAGAGCCCTGGGTTTTCTGGTCTTTCCCAGTGTCCTCCGGTCTTCCCGGAGTCCTCCAGCCTACTTCCCGGAAGTCAATGGTTTACACCATGCATCAGTAGAGACATTTTTCCACTTAATGACTCGCGCTCTAACCACTGAGCCACTGGGACACCTGATATTTGTAGGAAAGTTAAGCCTTATGAAGTTCACTTTTGTTCCTCCTTGACCAGATCCAGCTTGAACACCTCTCTGCTTTTCTGCCATTGCTTTCAGGGCTCTGGTTTTTTCCCTCCCTGCAACTGAGAGCTATTTCATGAGGCTGTATGCAGACATTTCCTACAAACCCCCTAGCTCCAATTTTTCTGCAGTGAGGACTTTTGACCTGATAGCCTTCTCTCCTCAGGCTGTTTGCCAGATCAGCATACTTTTCAGTCTTGTAGATTTGAGCTGCCTCCATTCTGTTCTCATATGGCACCGTGAGCTCGATCATGATCAGCTGCTTGGTTTGACTGAGAGTGGACTACTATGTCTGGTCTCATGCCACTCTTGCTGATGATCTCTGGGTGACTCTTCCATTCTGGGAGGTCTGCAGTGCACTCCCAGTCATCTGCCCCATCCAGCAGACTCTGCCTGCATGTTCCGAGTGGCACTGTTGTTTCTTGGCCATGATTTGCTGCCTCCTGCCGTGAAGAATGTTGCAGGTGCTTTTGGAGTCCTGATTTTCCCTTTTTGTGGTGTTTGGTACTAGCCCAGACTACTTGTACAATCTCTTTGAGCACTTGGTTGTGCCTCCATGTGTACCTTCCTTGAGCCAGGGCTACTTTACATGAGCTTAGGACATGCTCCACTGTTTTTGTTTTTCATGGCAGAGAGGGGGCATGAAGGATCGTCTGTTTTTTCCCCGCTTCACCAGGTTTGCATTTGAGGCAGAAGGTCATATGCAGATCTGAGAATGAAGCTGATCCTGAGAGGGGCCATGTGCCAAATGTCATTCCAAGTGAGACTTCTTTGGAGTGCATTCTCCCACGTTGTCCATTGCCCTTGCTGGCTCTGCTGGACTGCTTTTTGGAGTCTTTTTTTGGTCTTCTTCTTTTCTCATCTCCTGAATCATCGTGTCTCTTGTGGCTTTTCCTTTGGCCTTTGACCACCATTCAGTTTTGTCACCCCCAGTCCTTGTCTGTTGGTCTGTGTGTGTCCTGTTATTTCTCTGAGCTTGAGACTTTCTTTTGCAGAATCCACCGCCTCTTGAACTTTCCATTTTCTGCCTGTCCTCAGCTGGGGCTTGATTGCTTCTACCACCTTGTGTCTCCTGAGTCCTCCAGCATGTTTTGAAGTCTGATTTTCCCTGCTTTGTATTCCTCCAGCGCTATGTCAGTCAGACAGGGTGGGACACCAAGCCATTTCCTTGTGACTTGTTTGAATTTGGCTTCCATTGCCTCCACTATGCTGGTGAAATTAATTATATAAATATCATATGGCGGTAGCAACATGTTGTCTTTGCTGTGCCAAAAGTGAGAGTATGTCTTTCTTGTTCTTCCTCCTGTCCTTGTAAAATAACATTCCTGACTGTGGAGTGTGTTGAGGTTTGTAAGTCACAAGGAGTTGAAGGCAGACCAAACAGCATTCCCCAATATATATTACAAGTTTCAAGTAGTCATCTATATAGATCATGCTATTTATGTGGCACATTGCTCACATGTCAAATGCCGTATCTCAAATTCTCTATCACACACTGCTTTTCTGCATTTATTTCATGTTTGTGATGGTTTGCATTCTTAAGAAATGCACAGTCATTATCATTATTAGTCTGTCCCATAAAAACTTGCAAGCATTATGACTATGTTTGGCAACAGTTTAAAACTACTGTCAAATTGCCTATAATTAGTCTGTGCTTTCCATGTTTTATACAAGTGATGAGTTGCTGTTTTCATCTTTGATGTGGGAGATGGGGAGGGGGAGTAGTATGTGTGTGTGTGTGGTGTGTGTGTGTGTTTGTGTGGGTGTGTGTGGGGGGGGGGGGGGGGGGGGGCAGAGGGGAAGTGTGTAGAGGTAGATGGATGCTGATATACATTGTGCTCTTTTCTTCATCTTGATAATCACAAGAACAGTCCAATTAAAAGTGTATATTCTATTTACTAACAAAACTGTCTTACACCGTTACAGGCTATGTGTCCAAGTTTACTTCACCACCCTCTTTCAAAAGTATGAAGAGAGCCCAGCTGCACTGAGGAGTTCCCTTCCAGAAAAGTTCAGAGGAAAAACCAGATCCCCTGACAGCACAATATGCCCATCCAAGCAAAAGCAAGGCACTGGCTACTTACATGGCAAGATACTGTGATTTGAATATACTGAATGAACCTGTGAAAGACCTGGCTTAAGATTGACATGGCTCAAGACCTGACTCAGGGTGGATTTTGGTTTTAAACATTTACTTGGTCCTCAGTTACTCTTACAGTCTGACAAATTTGTGCTACTGCTGCTACAATGATCATTATTTGACTGCATCTGACCCTGGCGTGATAAATGAAAATTGTTCATAAATCATATCTTTGATGCTGGTTATTTTATTAGAACACTATTTATCGAAGGACATCAGACCAAATTACTTTGTGGGTTTCCATTGTTTTTTATGTCTTGTGTGATATTAAAACTTCCCAATGGCAACAAACACTTCTTACCAAATGGTCAAAAATTGTGACTGAAAAAGTCTAACACAACACATAGTTACTCATGCACCTATGAACCACCCAGGCAATGATGTTTAACCTATTTTATGCAATTTTTGGTCATCTCAAAGCACTCAATTTAGTGATGGCAATCATTCATGAATGAAAATGAAAGGAAAATTACAGTAGTAATAGCAGTTAAAAAACACATTTCCAATGGAAAGGAATTAGATACATGTTGATGCATGTTTTGCTCTAAAAATCACCTTTTGCGCATCCATGTTTCACCAGCAGTACAGTACTTTCAGGACAAGATTTTTTTTTTCCCATTGACCCATGCCTTCATGTAAAATACTGCAGCGCCCTTTTATAGGACTCAGGCAAAAAGAAAAAGCCCCATGAAAAGTTGTCATTTTCATCCATGAGATCCCCTCAATACATTTGAGTGACTTATTATGATCATGCCTTGTTCTGTTTCATCATCAGTCTCTAATGTAGTACTGAATGTTTACATTTTGATTCTGTGTTTTGTATATGTGTTTTGTACAAACATTTTGATTTCGTGTCTGTGTGTATATTTTGTAATTTGGATAATTTGATCCGCGTTTTCAACTTTTTCTACTTTTGCGTGCCCGTGCCTCTGACATGCCACTGCGCCTTATCTAAGGCTTTTGCACTCCTTTTGTTTAAAAAACTTGATGTCGTGCCTAATAGTAATACAAAGAACTGCCTTAAAGTCCCAAGTACAGAACCTTTTTTACTTTTTACAAAACACACAAAGAGAAAGAAATTGCGGGAAATCCCAAATTTCTCCCACATTCAGAAGTCATCCTCTCTGATAAATCACTTTAAAAAGGTGCGAGTCGCTTGCATGCAAAGCTGACATAGACAAATAGATTGGTAAACAAAATTTATTTAGTACATTTCAACTGCATCATAGCACCAAGATGTAAATATTATGGAGTGGAACACTTAGGTTTTATTCTTTTTTTATTCAATACCCAATTTTTTTTTATCTAAAATTCTTAAAGAGGACAAAAGGTGGAAAGGGGACAGGGTGGGAGTGGAGAGAAAACATTTCTATCTCATGACAATGTTTTTCACACCGTTTAGCAGATAGAATAACCACCACATCAGTCTCCTTCGTGAGTGAGCAACTTTCATAGTTTCAGAGTAATGCCACTTGGGTCAAAACTTGAAGATGAAACAAAAAAAGAACAAGAAAAAAAAAACAAAAACTAAACTAAAAACACACACAACACACAACACACCACACCAAAGAAAGCAGGAAGTACACTTCTACACTAGGGAAGAAGTCTTATAAATCCTATAAAATACAAATATAGAGTACACACACACACACCACACACTGTGTGTGTGTTCAGTCCAATTCAGGCCACTGGAATCCATGATATTTTTCTGACTGGAAATGTTCACGGATCTTGTGAACACAGCAAGATGGAAGGGGAACATGGATGTTTCTGCCCAGAATTCCAAAGCACCACCTCACAAGCTGCCTGTAACCAGTGTACCGGTATTTTCCTGTGGAAGAAAGTTGCATCTGGTCCATGATGGAGGAAAAAGTAGCAAGAAACATATGTAGGTGTATTTCAGTTCACCTTAAGCTCTAAACAGTTTATCTTGCTGTATTGACAGAGTATGAATAACTACTGTACAGTGTATAACCGCTTAGAGTCTACACAATGCAAGAGACATGAAAGATGTGCGATCTAGAAGGATATTTCCTGTCCATATCTATTATCTAGACTGCTTGCAGCTTTTACTTCAGAGTATCTGAGGAAAAAGCAAAAAGATACTGTAGGGAGATATATTTGGAAGCAGTAACTGAGTAAGCTCCTGACAGACGCCTTCATTCAAATTTCCCTTAACTTAGCGAGCGGCTGCCTAAACACAATGAGAACAACACAATCCATAATCATTCACTGAGTTAGAATGGAACTTCACTTGGCTTTATACAAATACAGATGCCCCCCCCCCCCACATGTAGTCACAAAACACACACACACAATCAGAATTAGTACTCGAGGATTTTTTTTCAGTGTCACCAGAGTTCTCATATGGTATGTCCATCATCATTCAGTCCTTGGTGAGTCTTAAAAGGCAAACACAAGCTAAGGTAGGATATTTAAAAAATCTAACCACTGAAAACCTGTGACAACAGGGCCCCCTTTAACTAGAGTACACCATTTGATATCGTGTACCGTCCTGTGCCCTTTCCACTTTCATCCCTGTCATAAGCTGGATGTGTCACCTCCCTAGGTGTCCCTTTAACGCTCCTTTCATTCAGTAAATTACTAACTGGCAATACAAGCAAAATTGTACAAACTTACTCTTCCCGTAGAAGCGCCTCATCTGCCCATGCTCTGATATGTCACTGATGACAGGCAGTTTCCGCACACTCAGGGTCAAGCAGACAGTCTGGGAAAACCAGGACCGCAGTTTGTGCTTACACTCAGCTGGCTGACAGAATGATATCACAGTCTTACTGGCACATGCTGACTTTTCACAGCTATTTATTTATGACATTTGTCAGTGCAGAGTTAATAGAGAATTGTTACGTGAGTATCCTTATATGCATGACAGCCATATTGGAAACTTTTGCCACTGACCAACAATATAGCCCATATTCAATTGGCTTCTTTGTTACCCATATTCAGGTCATTATAAACAAGTTTAAAAAAATTTAGGTAAAACGAGTTATTGTGTATGTTAATACAGCATATTAACCACCCATATACACATATCAACTAACTCAACCGAAACATCACCTTTGCTTGTACCAGGGATACTCAGTCATACAAATTACTTTCGCAAGATTTCCAAATGTCCCACACTAGAGTTACTAAATTCAATAATGTATCTTGATCTAGACATATAATTTTTGACATCTTTATTAGATCACTTAATGATCTTAAAACTTTACTCTGACAATTATGAACAAATAAAAAAGACTAAGTAACTTTACAGAATCTTTCAAAATAGCTGACAACAAAAAAATTATGTCTAGCTCTAGGATCTTTGTATTGTCAGGGTGTTCGCTGGATGATTCTATTACTGCAGAATAAACTCCCATCAGACAATATAAACCATAAAAACATATTAAAAACTTAAGGGTGTATTCCATAAATGTATGTACAATCATTCCTCTTTGTTCATGTCTGAAATATGTTGTGCTTATATAGGCATTTCGGAGTATACAGTGGCAGATCATGGGCCTCAGAAGAAGAACCAAAAAGACATTCCATTCTGTATATTTGATAAAGAACAGCTGACGGATAGAACTATATTCGATCGTACATGTATCGTACACCCACTTTCTGCCATGATCTTCTCAGGACTGGGCAACAGTGGCTTCATGGGTGTGGTCATCAGCACAACAAGTTTCCCATGTACACCTGAAAAAAAAAACAAAAAAAAACAAAAACTAACCTCGTAATTGGCTGTTCAATGGTGTACGTTTTTGGTCTGGGTGTAAGCGTCTGCTATTTTCTAATATTTTTTTCCTTTTCGTTCTTCTTTGTTCCCCGTTTGCTTGGTTATTCCTAGTTTTGCTGTTTCGAGATCATTGATCCTCCATTACCTCTACATTCCTGTTAGTTGATTTATCTGCTTTTTCTTCTATTTTTTCCCTGGGCGTGGATGAATATTGAGACTGATTCACACAAGTGTATAATATACATCTTGTCTTTACGAGATCATGAGACATTCCTTCACTTTGGTTTGTACATCTCCTGGACACGATCTCCTTTCTCCGCTTTGTAATTGTTTTTTTTTCTTGTTGTTTGTTTGTGAAATGCGGGGCTAATTTCCTTCTTTCTAGCTGGATCCTTACGGTTATCCCTGTTCTCCCTCCTTTGTCCTTGTCAACATATGTTCTCCTTTACTGTGTACTAAGGATGACTGTCTGGTCCTACTTCAACTCCTCCAGGTTGCACACTCTCCGCGTGCCAATTTTTAGAAGATCGATTCATTTAGACATTGAGAACTCATTAAATCACATTCCACTTTGTCAAAACCATAACGAAGTGAAAATGGTTCACTTTTTGTACGTGGGCAGGTCATTATGCTGTTACTAAGGTAACGATATTTTCAAAAAATGAAAAAATGCTTAAAGAAATTTGCACAAACCACGCAGCAATAAAATACTGGCATATGAATGTCATATGGGGAGCAGATGTTTGTTATCCCGCCCTCGCCCAGCGTTAGCATTGCTTCTGTACCTTTAATCCTCCCGTTGACTATTTTTTACATGTCACTTTTTTGCTTGACTGCATGTCAACAAACCAGCTGACCACCTTCCACGTGTACTGTTATTTTAATATTAAACTGTTTTATTACACGAGCTGTAATGAGTAATACCTGATCTGAAACGAAGAGGTACATTAGAACAGAATGGCGCTGAGGACGGGATCAAGAAAACCGCTAAGTAGAACTTTTATTAACTTTGATTTGTCGATGTACTGGTAAATGTCCCGTTTTCCGCGCGTTTTCTGTACATGTAGACGAACAATCCGTGGGATGAGGTGGTCTAAATGGATAGCGAAGTTTGAAAACATGTTGGGTGGACTGGACATACGAATAATAAACGAAAAGAAAAGGCTCTCTTGTTGCCTTACCTAGGCGATGAGGCATACGATATCTTTGATAGTTTTACTGATGGAGAAAAAGGAGCAGACAACGCATATGATGTAGTCAAAACATTCACTACAAAAACTATTTCACGCCCAAAAAATGTAGCCTATGAAACATTTCGTTTTCGACAAGCAGTACAGAATGAAGGGGAGTCCACTGACACATTCTACTACGCAAGACTGCGCACACTTGCCTCCACCTGTGATTTTGGCGTCAACAAAGAAAGAGAGAATGCTGATACAAATTAAGCAAGGCTGTAAATCTGCGAAGCTGAGAGAGAGCTGCACTCAGAGACGACATGACCCTAGCCAACTACTGGATGAAGCTCGAGCCATTGAACTATCAGATATTAGGGCTGCAGAGATGGAGAAAATGTTAACAACGAGTTCTTTCCGTGCTCTTCAAATTGCTGGCAAGAAGAAACAGAAGAAACAGCCAAACTCTCCATTCATTCCAGTGACAGAACTCAAGGCAATCAGTCATTTCATGGTTCGTAGCTCAAATCAAAAAAATGTCCATCACAAAAACTATAACCATGACACAGAAAATGAAACTAGGTGCCGCAATTGTGGTGGAAACTTCCCTCATAGAGGCCCATGCCCAGCAAAAGGCAAAGAATGCAGAAAATATAACAAAGTTGGACCATTTTGCCAAAGTGTGCAGGTCATCCCAGAAAGTTAAGGCATGTCAACTACGACTATGAAAAAGAAACCGAAAGAGAAACACACAGAGAACCTGAGTCGTCTAATGATGAATCTAAATCTGCTTTCATCATAGACAACAAGGTCAGGAAAATCAAAACACCAACAGTCGATGCATACATCTATGATGTATCAAACCCAATTCGTCATTGACACTGGTGCTACTGTCAATATCATCAGCTTAAAATCTTATGACAAGATAGAATCAACACAAACTGCGCTGAGGAGACCATGTCCTACAATTTATGCATACCGATCAAAACAACCTCTTCCGTCAAGGGATTTTTCTTTAAACTACAATCACGTACAAGGACAGGCGAGCTCATGCAAAATTCTATGTAGTAGACACACCAGACCAAAACAGCAACCTTTTGAGTGCTGAGACAGCTCAGGCACTGAACATCATCCAGTTTACATTTTCGTCAAAATCTCAGGCAATAAATTTGCTTGATGAGTTTCCAATTTTCTTTGATGGACAAACGGGGGAAAATCAAGAATACAAAAATCAAACTGCATACTGACACTGAAGTTCAGCCCGTCAAGCAACGCACCGACGCATTCCTGTTCATGTTCGAAAAGGATGAAAAACGTGAACTCGAACACCTTGAGCAGGCTGACATCATTGAGAAAGTAGAAGGACCAAACACACCCTGGGTAAGCCCCACAGTGATTGTTCCCAAAGAAATCTGGTGGCATCAGAGTATGTATAGATATCGAGAAGCAAACAAGGCAATCAAGCGAGAAAAACATCCCAATGCCAACAATCAACGATTCTCATCGCAGATCTGAACAGATCCAAACCGTTTTTCAGCAAACTTGATGTCTCAAGGCTGAAGCGACATATCATCAACTTGAACTGGCTCCTGTAAGTAGATACTACATACAACGCTCTCCACACACAAGGTCTTCGGAGATACAAACAACTACTTTTTTGGAGTCAACGCTGCTGCAGAGATTTTTCAGAATGCAATTTCAGAACTGCTAGCTGACATCCCCCACGCTAAAAACCTCAGGAATGACATCATCGTCCATGGAAAGAACCAAAAAGAACATGATGAGAGTCTGCGAAAAAAAAACTCTCCAAAAAAGAGTGCAAGACAGTGGTGCTAAAGTGAACAAAGAAAAATGCCTCATCTCTGTCAAGGAACTGATATTCTATGGTCATGTGTTTGGTGAAAAAGGGCGTATCAGCAGACCCAGAGAAAATCGCAACGGTCATCAAGAGCAAACCACCAGCGAATGTCAGTGAGGTCAGATCGTTTCTTGGGATGACTCAGTACGTTTCGCGCTATTATCCCAAACTATGCAACTATCACTGAACCCTCTAAGAAACTTAACGAAGAAAGATGCTGTGTGGGAAATGGGAAAAATCAGAACAGCAAGCATTTCATCAACTCAAACAAGCTCTCACCAGTGCCCATGTCATGTCATATTTTGACCAGAGCAAGCCAACTGAACTTCTTGTTGACGCAAGCCCAGTCAGGTCTTGGGGCTATACTGACTCAAGAAGGAAAGATGATCTGTTATACCCAGCCAATGTTCTGACAGATGTAGAACAAAGATATTCTCAGACTGACAGAGAAATGCTCGCTGTAGTAGTCTACGGTGTAGAGCATTTTCACCTGTATCCTTCTGGTGCCAATTTCACCGTCATCACAGATCACAAACCTTTACTTGGAATTATTTCAAACAGAAAACCGACAACAGCCAAAAAGCCAAAAACAATGGTGTCTACAACTGATGCCATACAACATGACATTGCAATACAGACCAGGACGAAATGAGCAAAATCCTGCTGACTTCATCAACGTCACCCATGAACAGTACCCGTACGAAACAACAAAGGTGAAGCCTACGTGAACTATGTCATAACAAACGCAGTTCCAAAAACTATGGACAGTTGAAGAAGTCCGTGATGTGACTCAAAAGGATCAGACACTTCAAAAAGTGATTAAGGCAGTAGAAAACTGGCAACTGGAAAGAATCTGAAATTTCCCAGTTTGCAAAATTTTCAGGATGAATTTTCTGTCCAGGATGGCTTAATCTTGCGTGGATAAAAGCCTTCAGAAGAAAGTCATCAGAATCGCACATCAAGCTCATCAAGGCATCATAAAGACCAAACAATTGATCCGAGAAAAGGTTTGGTTCCCAAACACTGACAAGATGGTAGAAGATGCTGTAAAAGCATGCATACCTTGTTTATCATCTTATCCAGGAGCTACCCATCGTGAACCGTTGCAACCAACTCCTCTACCTGATGAACCATGAAGTTACTGGCTACAGATTTTACTGGACCGTTTCCCTCAGGTGAATACCTACTTGTAGATATTGATGAGTATAGCTGATTTCCTGAGGTGGAAATTGTATCATCTACCTCTGCAAAATGCGTCATTCCCAAGCTTGAAAATATCTTCTTGAGACAAGGCATTCCCAAAACGGTCAAAAATGGCTAATGGCTCTCCATTCAATGGTGGAGAATTTCAGAAATTTCATGCAAAATTTCAGCATCAAACACAGGAAAATTACTCCACTGTGGCCAGAAACAAACGGAGGTCACACGTTAAAATCAACTCACCAGTCAAAAAAAAAAAAAAAAAAAAAAAAATTTCACACATCTCTTTAAATGATATCTTCTAGAAACGCACCAGAAACTTTGTTAAAAATCTTTCTTCCATAAAATCTTAAATCAGATGAAAAATGTTAATCTCTCTCAAAAACCCAAAGATCACGTCAGGTGGGACATCTCTGAACAGGATTTTCATGGAATCTGCTGTAAAATGTTTGTGTGTCACACATCATGCAAGTCCCAACACTCCAAAAGAATATGTTTCACTGTGAGTGGCACACATGACATGGAATGCACCACGGAGCTTCTTCACTCTTTAAAAGGTAGGAATGGGTAAAATACGAATGGCCGGTGTGCAGCCGGCACAGAACTGTTTCTTCTTTACGACCACCAGACGAAGATGAGAGGAACTCCTTAGGTTTGGACGGATCTGAAAGAGTTTGTTATCCGTCTGTGTATTCCAATCTCCTGCCAGAGGTCTCTGACATAATCATTAATTTTGGGTTTCAAATCTGAGCAGGGGATAGGTGTGTTTGACAGTTTCTCTCTTGTGGCATTCTTGGCCAAACGATCCACCATTTCCCCTCCTCCGATGCCAACATGACCAGGAACCCAAGCCAGAATAATGTTGTAACCCTCCGCTTTCAACTTGGTAAAAAGTTCAAAAAAAAAAAGTGTAAAAGTTCGGGATGCTGAAGGTTGCGGCCAGCTATGGCCTCCAAAGCTGACAGTGAATCCGACAAAACCAGAAAGTCCCTCTTCGTAGATTGTGAGATTATCCTCAGTGCCAGAACCAGAGCTGTAACTTCAGCAGAGTAAGCAGAAGCATCTGAAGGAATATGTTCTAACAGTATTTGAGAAGGAGCACCAGGGCAATAGGCTGCACAGGCCACTCCATCTTCAGACTTGGAACCGTCAGTGAAAATTTTCTGATAGGATGGGAATTTTGAACAGAGCTCAGCATACATGCCTTGTATGCCAGAGAGCTGGTAGACTCTTTGCGAAAAGCTGCAAGATCAAAACGAATCTCTGGTGTGTGAAAAAGGTCCACGGAGGCTCATCTGGAAACTTGGAAAAAATCAGACACAACTCCTAGGTCTAGACCTGCATTCCGCGCGTGAGGCTGCATACGAAGGCCAAACGAGCCCCAGTCAGTGTGTGCTATGACCCGTAGAATATTCAGAGCTTCCTGGCAAGAAGTTTTGAGGTTTTTAATATGGCTGAGAAAGTTCAGTTTTTGATCAAAAAATAACCCCCAGAAATTTTGGCTTCCTTACACACTGGAATGGTGGACTTATCCAGAAGAAGAATTTCAGGATCAGCAAAAAAGCTGACGAAAATGTGTGAAAATGGAGTGACTGGGTTTTGGTATGTGAAAAGGGTAAAACCCGTTTTCCTCGGTCCACTGTTGAATCTGTTGACACAAAGTTGGAGTCGATGCTGTACGCTGGATAAGAAGCTCCAATCTGCGTACAGCGTGAAGTCGTCAACAAACAGAGAGGAACTCAGAGCCCTGGCTTACCGATTTCCACAATGTCATTGATTTTAATGCTGAAAAGGGCAGGACAAAGGATGCTC
>JADBJO010032173.1:0-15963 GCA_016801955.1 Conus betulinus | reverse complement strand
TGCCCTTCCCTCCTCCATCTAAAATCACAACCTCCCCCTTCCCGCTTCTTAGCTCCGCCCTGCTGTCCTCCCCTCCCCTCCCTCCCACTCTCTCTCCCTCACTCCTCACTCCTCTCTCTCTCTCTCCTCTCCCTCTCTCTCTCTTTGCTTATTCGCTCGCTCGCTCTCTCCTATTTGATTTAAATTAGCAAGTCAGATTGGAAGAATAGGCCTTTCGAAGCATCACAGTTTTCATAACTCAATTTCTGATGCCTGTGCGCAACAAACATTCAGACAACGGAACCAGCAATGAAGCAGGAAACAAACTGCCATAGAAGGACACCCACCCACCCACCCCACCCACCCACCCCACACAAACGCACGTGTGTGTGTGTGTGTGCGCGCGCGCGCGCACACACACACACACACACACACACACACACACGCGCGCAACACACACAATGTGCGCGCGCACACACACATACACACATACACACACACGCACGCACGCACACACGCACGCACGCACGCACGCACGCACGCATACACACACACAGCAAGAAAAACAACAACAAATGAAAGTCGGTGTCATTTTTAAAGTTGTGCTTCCTGAGGTATAGTTGTTGACTTCCTGAATTATGTTTTGTAAACGGATTTGAAAACGGATCTGCACATGCGGCATGCAAAACATCTCTGTCTGTCTGTCTGTCTGTCTGTCTGTCTGTCTCTCTCTGTCTCTCTCTCTCTCCTCTCTCTCTCTCTCTCTCTCTCTCTCTCTCTCTCTCTCTCTCTCTCTCTCTCTCTCTCTCTCTCTCTCTCTCTTCCCTGCGTGCTGTTTGTATTCTCTGTTGCTTTGCCAATCTTTCTTTCTTTCTTGTCGTTGGATTAATTTTTTTTCTCGGTGTTTCCTTCTCTCTTTCTTTCTCCATTATTTGTTTGTCAGGTTTACGTTTTCCATTTGTTTCCCCTTTTCTTTCTTTCATTCTGTCCTTATTTAGTTTTTTTTTTCTTCTCTTTTTTTTTTTTTTTCTTCGTTTCTTTTGCTCTTCGTGTCTTTTCGTGTCCAATTCTCTTGTTATGTCTCATTGTTGCAATTTCCTTTCTTGCCTCTTCTGTGTGTACTTTACTTGTTTTCTTCTATTTTTGTTATCCCCATCGTTGTTCTTGTTCATGCAGATTAAAGCTGATTCACCACCCGACCTCCCTCCACGCCACATCATCTCTCAGTATTTTCCTATGCTTGTCTCTGTCTCGGTTTCTGTTTCTTCTGTCTCTCTTCTGTGTTCTTTGTGCTTCTTTGCATTCGAACCTTTGGGCTCGAAATAGAAGAAGAAGAAGAAGAAGAAGAAGAAGAAGAAGAAGAAGAGAAGAAGAAGAAGAAGAAGAAGAAGATATTCTCATCTCGAGAACACAGTCGTTCTCATCTGGATCTAAGCAGAACATGTCTCAGTTTCTGTACTCTTGTACGAGTCTCTCAAATTCCATTATGATGACTAAAATATGAATGATTCATTAGTTTTAAAACCTTACCCCATATCCCGTCCATCTATTCCATCTGTCTGTCTGTCTGTCTCTTTGTGGGGAAGAGTGTGCGAGCGCGCGCACGTCTTCTGTGTATACGTGGAATAGGGGATGTGGGACTCCGGTTCGGCAAATACTGCACAGTTCCCTGCAGTTAGCATTCACACAGAACTAGACTCGCCCGGTCAACAGTCACTTTTTCACCTTATGCCATTCAGAACGTAACTGACCGCGCGGTCGGCACTTTTTCTCGTCTTGTGCTTAGGCGTGCCTCCCCCCCCCCCCCCCCCCCCCCCCCCCCTCCCCCCGCCCACCTCTGCCCTCCCGCCGCCACTCACCTCCGCCTCCTCCCTCCGTCTCCCCCACCACCTCTCTTCCCTCTTTCATCTGTGTCCTAAACAAGAACTGTGAACTTGCCAAAGAGTCACTGACCAGATTTCCAACACAAATCCCTTTACCAGGCGAATCACGACCCCTTATCTTTGTGGTCTTTTTTTGTTTTTGTCCTGCTGTCAGCTTAAACCTTCCCCGCAACGAAGGTGATGTAGAACACCTGTGCTTCGAATTAATTTAAAACGTTGAGAGGATCCTGAACTCTCTCACCAAAATGATGACTTTTCCTTACACGGGTTGTTCCTCTGTTACTTGCGCTCCAACCTGTTTGAAAATGAGATGATTGGAACGACACTAGGGGGAAGGATGGTTGTTGGAGGCTGTGACCTCAAAGTGCCAGATGCAGGCGGAAAAGAAGTCTGGACAGAACAAATACGCATGATGAGGACGAGATCAGTCACGGGAGTGGTATGGGAGGGACCTGGTCAGTGTGCAAGGGATATATATATATATATATATGTGTGTGTGTGTGTGTGTGTGTGTGTGTGTGTGGGTGTACGCAGAGAGAGAGAGAGAGAGAGAGAGAGAGAGAGAGAGGAGAGAGAGAGAGAGAGAGAGAGAGAGAGAGAGAGAGAGAGAGAGAGAGAGAGAGAGAGAGAGAGAGAGAGAGAGAGAGAGAGAGAGAGAGAGAGAGTTGAGTCTCTCCACACAACCTCCTGTAAGCCTTTCTCTGCCCCTCTGTCTCCGTCTTTGACTCTGCTTCTCTCTGTCTGTTTGCCTGTCTGTCTGTCTGTCTGTCTGTCTGTTTTCTGTCTGGTATGTCTGTCTGCTTGTCGTTAGACTTTCTTACAGAGAAAGAGAGAGAGAGAGAGAGAGAGAGAGAGAGAGAGAGAGAGAGAGAGAGAGAGGTCAATAGCCTTGGGAGGAACCGCTTGTTAGATGGTCAGAATAGCCCACATGCCGTCTATCACCGTCTCTTTACAGTCCATCGGATTCAGGGAATGATCGACTCCAGAGACAGCGTTTTATCTCAAGTGACATTTATGCCTGTCCATTACACACACACACACACACACACACACACACACACACACACACACACACACACACACACACACACACACACACACACACACACACACACACACACACACAACACACACACACACACACACACACACACACCACACACACACACACACGGCGTTTTTTTCTTTTTCATCTTCTGATTGATGAACTTCCAAAGCAAGCGCCCCATGTGCAGTGGTTAGCGTCTTGGATTGGGTCGATTCCCTTCAGAGGCATGAATGTGTTAGGATGGTCGGTCCCTGCCGGCAATGAACCTGAGGAGCGTGTACTTTGACCTCAAATGGGAAGATTGGAACCATACAGCTGGGTTGCTAAGAAAAAAAATAGGGGCCTACAAGAGGTGTCTGTATTTCTCGGGCCTGGTTAATTCCTGAAAATATTACACAAGACCGCATAAAGTGCCACCCTGTTATTAAGCTTCTAACCGCAATGGAAATCCAAAGCATTATCTTGCTCATCCTCATCGGTCGGCATATATTCTGTAGCCCGTCCTGTGGCGCCATGGGGTGACCTCGCTTTGATTTCCTGTGTGCGCCATGGGGTGACCTCGCTTTCATTTCCTGTGCGGCGCTATGGGGTGACCTCGCTTTGATTTCCCTGTGTGGCGCCATGGGGTGACCTCGCTTTGATTTCCTGTGTGGCGCCATGGGGTGACCTCGCTTCATTTCCTGTGTGGCGCCATGGGGTGACCTCGCTTTCATTTCCCGTGTGGCGCCATGGGGTGACCTCCTTTTCATTTCCTGTGTGGCGCCATGGGGTGACCTCACTTTCATTTCCTGTGTGGCGCCATGGGGTGACCTCACTTTCATTTCCTGTGTGGCGCCATGGGGTGACCTCACTTTCATTTCCTGTGTGGCGCCATGGGGTGACCTCCTTTTCATTTCCTGTGTGGCGCTATGGGGTGACCTCACTTTCATTTCCTGTGTGGCGCCATGGGGTGACCTCCTTTTCATTTCCTGTGTGGCGCCATGGGGTGACCTCCTTTTCATTTCCTGTGTGGCGCCATGGGGTGACCTCACTTTCATTTCCTGTGTGGCGCCATGGGGTGACCTCTGTTTCATTTCCCTGTGTGGCGCTATGGGGTAACCTCCCTTTCATTTCCTGTGTGGCGCTATGGGGTGACCTCACTTTCATTTCCTGTGTGGCGGTATGGGGTAACCTCCCTTTCATTTCCTGTGTGGCGCTATGGGGTGACCTCACTTTTCATTTCCTGTGTGGCGCTATGGGGTGACCTTACGTTTTTTTTTTTCCTGTGTGGCGCTATGGGGTGACCTCACTTTCATTTCCTGTGTGGCGCCATGGGGTGACCTCTGTTTCATTTCCTGTGTGGCGCTATGGGGTGACCTCACTTTCTTTACCTCATCACATCCATGCCCTTGGTGAGTATGTTTGGACGGTCATCGTGGCGCCCCTCTGGAGGGGGACGCTCGCTCCCACTGGCCACGTGACTAAATTATTGTCATCAGCAGGGGCCTGAGTATGTTGGATCAGAAGACGCACCACTAAACACCACGGAAATGAGTTTCTTCTTTCTGGCTAGAGAGATAGGACAGAGTTATACTCTACGCTTCACTTCAGAAATTATCCCGGCGCTAACCGGGCCTAAGTGATACAAAAACACCTGCAATGTTGGTCAGAAATCTTCCTGTTTCCTCTTCCTTTTTTTTATATTGATGGCGGAATGTGTTATACTTAAGTGGTTTTTTTTATGCGTAGCTTGTGTTTTGAAGTCGTTTCTTGACAATGGGAAAGTCACTTGTTTGGACCAGCTTTCGATGACTGCTGGTTTATGTTGTTTTGCTGACTCACCATCATGGGGTTCCGGCAGTGCTATTCAAAGCTACTCCTTCCCACCCGTGCCCCCATTCTACACCCCTTCACTGACAGCCCCAGCATGTCGTTCTGTCTTTGGTCCCGGTGTCAGCAATCCACGCGGGGCCATCAGTGTAAGGCCTGTCACCGGCGGAGACACTGCAGAGCTGTCGTGTGTCAGCTTGGTCGTGGTTCAATGATGCTTTCCTGAAGCAGCCTTTTCCAGGACACCCATCTAATCACCCGTCTAACCGTCTGTCAAAAAAATGGCCAATTAGTCGTGGAGTCAGACTGAGCGAGCGTTCACATCTACAGAGGGGCCATCATCCTCTTGATAGTATCTCAAGTGATGAAGGCTATGATAACCTTGTTTTCAGTCTGTATGTAAGCAAAGCATGTCGATGTAGCAGGACTTGCATAAGAAAATATGTTGATGTTTGTGACACTTCCATCCTTTGTTAAGGCCATCGCCAAATGCAGTCTTTTGCTCGTTGAGGCGAACACCTGTTTTTGTTTATTTGTCACCTGAGTATTTCAAACCCTATTCCCAGCCATTTTGTAATTTTTTTTTTCATCTCTTAATATTCAAAAAAAATCGTTTTTTAGACCCTAACCCATGGACCAGTCGATCTGCTTTTAAGTAGACATTGAATCTGTTGCAGAAAGTGCATGGTAATGTTTGTGAGATATATGTAATGTGTAATATTTCATTTTCATATATCTCTCCACACGCTCTTAAATGTGCTACGTTGGTTTCACTCGTTTTGTCTTGTCTCGCTCTGCCCTGACGTCCTTTCACGAGGGTCCTATGAATTATGAATTAACCGCTACATAGCTTACCAACAGCATAGCAGACTTTGTAGAGATGGAAGAGAAGAGCAGAAGATCAGAATCACTCGCGCGTTTTACTGAAGAGATGGATTTGAACTATCCTTCTCGTTTCAAGAACTCTCTCTCTCGCAAAAAGCTCTCTCTCTCTCTTCCTCTCCTCTCCCTCTCTTCTCCCATCTCTCTCTCTCTCTCTCTCTCTTCTCTCTCTCTCTCTCTCCTCCTCTCCTCTCTCTCTCTCCTCTCTCTCTCTCGTCTCTTCTCACACACACACACACACACAACACACACACACACACACAACACACACACACCACACACACACACACACACACACGCACAACAACACGCACACACAAACACACGTCCCGACACCCACACACACACACACGCACACACCACCCCACCCCACCCACACACACACACACACACACCTACCTTTGTTATACTAAGATTGACAATAGTATAAAATGAAAGAAAACCACATCTTCTACTGCAAGAAAATTCCTGTGACAGAAAAAAGATGACGACTCGTTCCATGTTGGAAAGTATGCTATTAAATGTCAAGTACAGAAAAAATTGAATGTAACAAAGACAGAGCAAGAAGGGGATTGAGGGCTGTGCAAAAGTCAAGTGGGTATTATTGTGTGTGTGTGTGTGTGTTTTTGTGTTTATGACCCTAGTGAGTGAGTGACAGGTGTTATTAGTGTGTTTGTGTTGTGTGTGTGTGTGGTGTGTGTTGTGTGTGTGTGTGAGTGTGTGTTTGCTGGCGTGAGTGCGTGTGTGTGTTTGTGGTGTGTGTGTGTGTGTGTGTGTTGTGTGTGTTTCGTGCGGCATGCGCGCGCGCGCCTGTGTGTGTGTGTGTGTGTTGTGTGTGTGTGTGTGTGTGTGTGTGTGTGTTTCGTTTTTGCAATCTTCCTCCCTCCCTCTCTCCCCCATCTCCCTCTTTTCTCCCTCCTCAATCCCTTCTCTCTCTCCCTTCTTCCCCTCCCTCCCTCTCTTTTACCTCATCCTCCTCTGTCTATCCGAATGACTCCTCTGTCCTCTCTCTTTCCTCTTCTCCACTCCGTCTCGATTGCTCTGTCTGTCTGTCTGCCTCTGTCTGTCTTTCTGTTCTGTCTGTCTCTGTCTGTCCCTCTGTCCTCTCTCCTTCCTCTCTCTCATCTCCTCATCTCTATCTCTCTCTCTCTCTCTCTCTTTCTCTCCCTTCCCCCTCTCCATCTCTTTTCATTCTCGATCGTTCTTTCGGTCTGTCTGTGGTCTGTCTGACTATCTCCTTCCTCTTCTCTTTGTGTCCTCCTGTCCTGTCTCTGACTGTCTGTCTGTCCTGTCTCTCTCTCTGTCTCGGCCTCGGTCTCGGTAATTGTCTAATCTTGTCTGCCGTTTTTCTGCTGCCTGTGTCTGTCTGTCTCCTCTGTCTGTCTCTCTCTTCTCTCCCTCCCTCCCCCCCTCTGCCTTCTCTCGATCTCTCCTTCCCCAATCCTCGTGTCTCTTCCCTCTATCTGTTCTTTCTTCGCTCCCCCCTCCCCAATCTCTCTTCTCGCATTGCTTCTCCTTTAATGTCGGATGTCGCTCTGTCTGTCCTATGTCTGTCTTTCTGTCTTCTTTTTTTCTCTCTCTCCTATCTTCTCTCTCTTTCTGTCTCTGGTCTGTCCTCCTCCTGTCCCTCTGTTTGTACTGTCTGTCTCCTGCGTCTGTCTTCTCTGTCTGTCCTCCCTGTCTCTGCTCAATCTCTTCTCTCTCCTCTCTCGCTCTCTCTCCTCTCTCTCTCTCTCTCTCCGTACCATTAAAACTCATGCAGGATTATATATATTTATTTTTTTTAGTTTTTTTCTAGTTAGTTTGTTTTCATCGTTTCGTAAGGAGATTAGGTTCCTCTGTCTTTCCTTGACCCCTTTCGCAGTAAATTCTGCCGTCACAAAAGATCAGTGAGATCAGAGATTGTATGAAACGCAGTGCCTATCGCAAACAGGTTATTAAATGTTTGGTGACCAAATGTTTCACAGAGATGTTCCACAGAGAGGAACGGTATGCTTTTCGTTTGAAATTGTTCCACATCAACATCATTTACATTTGTGTATCTAACGCTCTGTCAAAAGTCCACCATATATATTTGACTGTTATGAAAGGAAATACGCATAATATCGCAAGCACCCACGCCCAGACACACAAAAAGACATGCATACGCGCGCACGGCACGCACGAGACACGCAACACGCACGCAACACAACACACACACACACACACACACACACACACCACGCGAGCGCGCCGCGCACACACACACAGGGCATTTTTTTTTTTTAGTTTTACTCTTTTAATGCACATATGGATACATTTGTGATCAAAGAGGTTTTTCAGTTATATCTTCAAATCTATCATGTAATTAATCTTCTTACGATTGTATAACTTGATTAACCACTGCACAGACGCATGTGCATGGCTTCGCTTAAGTTCATTCCAGGAAGATGATTCTGTCTCAAACAGCATCGACAAACAACAACAACGACAACAACAACAACAACAACAGCAACAACAACAACAAAAGCAACAACAACAACAGCACACACGGTTAAAAAAGTATAAGTTTGTGCTATTAAAAACCCATCGATCACAGACGATTATTTTCAGGCCTGTCCAAGAAAAAAATCATCCTGAAAATGCAAACAAATACTAGATTATGAATATTTCACATAATGAATTAATAACAAGGCAGCTTAACCAATTGACATTCTGTAGGTAGATAAGCCTGCGCTATGCCGCGGAGAAGCCACGGCAAAAGAGAAAAACAGATGCGAAAAGAACAAGACTACAATGCAAAGAACATTCCCGGTCCTACTTCTTCTTTTCTCTTGTTCTCCTGTTTTTCTGTCTATCTGCCAGCCTCCTTAGCCCCCCTATATTGTTCTGTCTGATGTTCAGGATTAACAGACAATCTCTTTGGTTTTTAAGCCAGGCCTGTCCCTTTCTCTTCTAATACTCTTTGTCTTGGCTTCAGCGATATTCATTGTGGGGTTTGATCCCTACCAACGCGGGCTGTATAAGAGGCTTTCTTCGTTCGTTTCATAATGCCCTTTTTTTGCTGTAAGGTCACAACATTTTTGGGACGGAGGTGTTATTAGATTTTATAGGAAGATTAATGCTTCTCAACACGAATCGAAAACCGTTGCTGTTTTTTTTTTTTTTTTAGGGCTTTGTTCATGATCTATGAAAATGAGCTCTTGGATAGTGTGTGTAGTGTGTGTGTTGTTTGCTGTGCGTTGGATCGGTGGCGTGGCGTGCGTGCGTGCTGTTGCGTGTGAGGGTGATGTGTGTGTGTGTGTGTGGTGCTAGTGTGACGGGTTGTGGCATAACTGCAGCAGTACTGGTCGGTCGTGCGCGATGTTGTTTTAGTGGATTCCCACTCAATGTATTTATCTTTTTAGTAGTAACGATCTGTTTTTTTCTCATAGGGAGTATCAAGGGTAGGACGTAGTTAGTTTTAGTAGAGGAGCAGTTTATTTTAGCTGATTTTTTACCACTTTTAGATTAGCGACGGGATTATGGAGAGAAGGCACGCGCGCTCGAGTTTGTTGTGTGGCGTTTCGCGGTTGTTGTTGCCAGGTTTGTGTGTATGTGTGTGTGTCTGTGTTTTGTGGTTACTTTTTGTGTGGCGGTGGTGCTGCCGCGCGCGCGTAGCGGTTGCTAGTCGCGCTGGGCATGCGTTGCAAAGCAGACGCTCGTCTCCTCTGTGTTATAGAGTGTGGTGGTATATGTGTGGCCTCTCTCTTATCTCTCTCTCAATCTCTTCTCTCTATTGCTCTCTCTCTCTTCTCGTCTCTCTCTCTCTGTTCCTCTACGGCAGGATTGACACCGTTTGTGGTTATGGGGACGTGAAACTTTTGTAAGATTCTGTAAGGGTACCTGAAGTGACACATGACACATTAAAATCCCGCAACTCTACACTTTGCTGTGATGTGGCTTTGTCATACACCTAGCACACAAGCTGGCCAAAACAAAAAGGGACACAGAAGAAAAGAAAAGACGAAGCCAGGAGAAAACCCAACACAGAGCAAACAAATAAACACACCAAAAGAACAAAAAAATAAACAAAAAAAAAAAAAAAAGCAAAAAAAAAAAAAGAAAGAAAAAATAAACAAAAAAAAAAAAAAAAAAACAGGGTAGGCCCACAGCAGAAGAAAGAAGCAAAAAAAACAAAAAACGGACACAGAAGAGAAAAAAAGAAGCAAGCAAGGAAAAAAAAGAAAAAGAGAAAGCAAAGGTCAAGTTATTCCCCCCCTATCCTTATAGAAGCAAAAGAAGAAGAACAAGAAGAAGAGTAAGAGAAAAGAAAGAAATAAAAGGAAGAAGCAAAAATGAAAGGTCTTGATTCATTTATAATATAAAGTAAGAGAATGGTATTTTTGATAGGACCCTTTGGCCAATTATATAAACCTCTTGCATTGCTTTGCGATGCACACCCGGAAGAAGAAACAACAAGAAGAAAAGAAGAAGAAGAGAATTAAGAACAAACAAGAGAGATCGAGATAAGAAAGACAAAGGACACACCGAAAAGTAGAGAAAGAAAAAACAACAGAATAACTAGACGAAACAAAAAGAGAAAGAACAGAACAACAAAACAGAACAAAAAAAAACAAAACGACAGGTGTGTTATGCACTTACGAACGAAGAAGAAAAAAAGACAAAGAAAAGAAAAAAAAAACCAACAGAACAAGGAACCGAGTATAGAAAAAGAAACAGAAAAGAGAGAAGATTAGACAGAAAAGAAGAAGACGAAAATGAAAGAAGAGAAACAACAACGGAAAGAATTTCTTTAAAAGAGTATAGAGGTGTTTACTGAGACAGAAGAAGAATTAAAGTAAGAAGGAGAAGAAGGAGAATTGTTTCAAAAACTCAAAAATGACGTTTCGTTTCAGTTCGCACACCGTTTCTGCGGTTCTGTGGTGGTACGCGTTTGTTCGTTCGCGCGTTTCGTTTGGCGCCAACGTTTCGTTACGTGTTCCGTCCGTTTTTCCTCCTTGTTGCTGCCCGTTCGTAAACTCCCGTCCAGTACTTGTGTCGGCGGAACATCAAATATGACTCTGCTTTCAGCCGGCACTGGGCACCATCACCTAGACCATACAGAACCTCAGACAGACACGAGGACGACCGCACAGGAGTGCGCACAGGGCGCACACAGTCATGAAAGTTTGCACATTACTAAGATGTTGCCGCGCCAGAGAAAATACAAGTAATGAAGGATTATATTTAGGGAAATATCAGTCTTTGACTAGTGGACACCAAAAAGTTGTTTCCTCTCTTCTTCTTCATTCTCGGAGGGGGGGGGGGGGGGGGGTGCGGGGGGGGGGGGGGGGTGGGGGGGGGGGGGGGGGGGGAGGAGGGGGAGGGGGGGGAGGGGGGGGGGGGGGGGGGGGGGGGGGGGGGGGGGGGGGGGGGAGGGGGGGGAGGGGGGGGGGGGGGGGGGGGGGGGGGGGGGGGGGGGGGGGTGGGGGGGGGGGCGGGAGGGGGGGGGGGGGAGGGGGGGGGGGGGGGGACGGGGGGGGGGAAGGGGCAAAACACAACCAACAAAACAATTCAGCTTGGGTTTTTTGTCGTTAGACAGGACGGGATCTTTTGTCCTGTTGTGTCGGTGGCGTTTTTTTGTGTGGGTTATTTGTTGTAATAACAGTTTCCTTCATAAAGATAGGGGAATTGTTATGTTTGTCATGCAGTTGCTTCATACGAGCTAGGAATTTGTTATTTGTTAGTTGCATACGTTTCCTTTCATACGATGGGAATTTGTTTATGGTTGCATGCAGTTTTCTTCATACAGCTAGGAATTTGTATTGTTGTCATGCAGTTCCTACTACAGGTATGAAGTTTGTTAATGTTGTCTGCAGTTCCTTCATTAAAGCTAGAAATTTTTTTATTGTGTACATGCAGTTTCCCATTTAGCTGGGAATTTGCGAGATCAGCTCCTTCAGATCCGTAGCAGCACCAAATCACAACCCGACCTTTAACAAGATGCGCTGCTACCTCCAACCGAGGAATTTGGATCAGAAAACAGGCGTATAGCGGTTAAACACGAACAACAATGATCGAAACCAACAAATAACAAAAAAGAAGTCAAGCTCCTTTTAGGACCTACACGATTCCTGAAGATGAGTTGAAATGAAAACCACATCGGCATCACGAGCGAGGGAAGTTGTGGTTAGCTGTGCACCACCTTCTCTTCTATCTCTCTATCTCTCCTGCTACACCTTCCCGGGCCACTGAAGAAACCAACAGTCCACCTGATTCCACGGCTCTGGATAGACTTGGATGGGGTCAACCCATGAAATGGGTGGGGAAAATAAGGGAGGAAAGGGGCGGGGTTTAAGGATCCCAGTGGGGATAGTTCAGCGATGGACCAACTCAACAACCCACGCTCTGCCTTGTTAACTCGGCTTGTCGCTGTAGGAACAGCGAGGGAGCTCAGACCATGCGCTCTTCCCCCTGAACCCTTACCCATTCCCTCACCTCCAATCCCTCTAACAACCCTGACCCCGAATCTCCCACCCAACTGATTCATCACGCCGCCACCAAATCACGCTCACCTTCCTTAAGTCCCTCATAGTCCTGACCCCCACCACCTTATCCTTGGTTTTCCCTCCCATAATTCCATCTTCACAAAGATTTGAGTCGGTTTGTTTAATATGGTTATATTTGCTGTAGCTATGCTGCGTTGGATCGTTTTCCCCTCCCAACTGTTTCTTGGTTTAAATATAGTATCTGTACCGTTGGTGGTGGTTTCGTCAGAATTGTCATATAGAACGCTGGGGGACGTGCACCTTAAACCGTCCACCTACTGTCTCCGCTCCGCAAAGCTTTTCTTTGTTTTTTTTGAAGACTTCGAGCCTTCAAGTCATCCTTTTGTTTTGATAGGGAAAAAAAAAATGTAAGTTGGAATTTTGTGTATTTTGTCTGGGCCTTATCCTGTTTTCTCTCTGTCATCTGTGTATTATTACTGTCTTTGTTCTTGTATACATTTTATTTCCTGTATTCTACTCCAAGTCGTCTCTGTCTGTGTCTTGCTGTATCTTGACTCTGTCTCCGGTATCTGTCTGTCTGTCTGGGCTGGTGCTCTGTTATGTCTGTCTTGTCTGTCTGTCTGTCTTCTCTCTCTCTTTTTCTTCTCAATTTCTCTTTCTCCTTTCTGTCTCTGCTTTATCTCATTTCTGTCTCTATCGTATCTGCCTCACTTTCTGTTGTTTGTCCGCATGTTTGTGGTCTGTTGTATGCGACTCGGTGTTTGGTTCTCTAGTCTCTGTCTATCGGTCTGTCTGTCTGTCTGGTTGTTCTGTCTGTCTTCCCGCTGTCTGCCTCTCTTCCTATCACTATCTCTCTCTTCTCTCTCTCTCTTCTCTCTCTTTCTCTACTCAACAAAATCGGAGTGGGAGTTGGATGTGTGGGAATGTGAGATTGGAGGTTTGATACATTTAATTCAGAAGTAGATCATAGGGTTCTGACAAATTTGGATCTTGGAATGGGTATGGCTGTCGTGCCCCAGTTTTGTCTGTCTATCGGTCTCTGCCGGTCTTATTCTCATCTGGTATTGTCTTGTCTGGTCGTCGGCATCTCCTTCTTCTCTCTCCCTCTCTCTATCTATCTCATACCGATTCTCTCTCTATCTCTCTCTCTCAGAAATACGATTGTAGATTCTAAATTTGAATTAAAAAGATAATTATCTTACCAAAATGGAGGTGAGTTGTTCCGGTCTTTCTGTCCGTCTGTCAGCCTTTGTCTTTGCCCCTCCTCCTCTCCTCTCCTCCTCTCTCTCGCTCTCCTCTCTCTCTCCACGTCCTCATCCGTCAGTCTCCCCTCTCTCATCATCTCTCCTCGTGATCCTCTGTCTTGTCTTTGTCTTTCTTCCTGTTCTTGTCTTGTCTCTCCTGTGGCTCTGTCTCAGTCTCTGTCTCCGTCTCTCTGTTCTCTCTCTCAATTTTCTCCTGTCTCTGTCTCTGTCTTGTCTGTCTGTCTATCTGTCTCCTCGGATCTGTCTCGCTCGCTTCTTTTCTACCGCTTTCTTTTCACTTGAACTCTTAAGTAAGTTTTCATTAAATTATGGTTAAGCTGACCCGTATGGGGGACATAGATTACCATATAAGGCATTTAAGAATGTTATGTTGTCTTGACGAAAAGGGGAGAGTAAGTACACGTGGGTTGTTGACACATGTTCGTACAACCTTATGACAAATATGGATTTTCTTATGTTTGGGAATTAATCAGGGTGTAAGAGTCGGTTTCAATGTTCATTTAAAGAATTTAGACAGAGAATAACTGATGCAGGGTAGGCTAGGAATGGGGGCAAATCACACGGCAAACAAGTGAGGTAGAGATACAGTTTTTATAGAGCCGTTTGAGCGTGTAAAATAGTTATCTAAGGGAGCCCTGTGTGTTGTTTCTGTCTATGAATATAACAAATTTGTGTAAAGAATGCCCTAAGTAAATTTAGATTGGACTCCTTCACCTATATGGACACATTCTTTAAGGTACAAGCAAACACACTTGAGTCACAGACCAGATTTCATCTGCCTGCTGAGGAGAAGATGGAGATCCATTGTCTTTATGCTTACTGGGTCGTTGCAGCTTACAGTGATTTAAGAAAAGAAATTCATTCCAAAACCATCAATACAGTAACCAATGATATGGTCAGGTTGTGTTTTTTTACTTAATCGGCTCTATCAATGTGTCAACGATTGCCGAAATCTTGTAATCCTTACTTATATAAAGCATTTGCAAGGAAGCTGCTGTCTCATCATAACGAGATGCTACTATTTTGCACTGTACTGGTATAGACAGTTATTTACCACTGCTGTGATTTAACGTTGGTAACTGTATTTTGATGTGAGGTCGTAACGTCCCAAACTGTCGCACCTCCCATTGTCGTCACGACATTTTGGGGGACTAGTACAGACCAAAATTGGATTCGGAACGACCAAGTTTAGGGAAGGTTGAGACAATTTGGTCATCGAACTGTCATACAAATTGTCGTTACGACCATTTGGGAGTGCGACCAATTTGGACGTAATCAGATGGACCCCATCAGAATGTGTCCAAGGGCCTTTCTGATAAAGAAGTCGTCACTGCATTAATAATCTTCTTTTCGAAACTGCGTTACTTTTAGTCTCTTATACTCTCGCTATCTCTCTCTCTCCTCTCTCTCGCTCTCTTCTCTTCTATCTCTCTCTATCTCTGCCCACCTCCACCATCTTTTCTCTCTTTTTTCTTTCTCGTTTCATTGGTAGTTATGTTTTCAGTCAAACGTGTTCCTTCTCAGTGTCGTGCTTTTCTTTTGTTTTTTCACCTTTCTCTTAGATACTGTATGAATCTGCCAAAGTCTTTAAAAGTTTGGATTCATCTTCTAGTCTCTCTCTGGTATCTCTTCGCTCTCTTCTGTATCTCTCTCTTCATATTTCTCTCTCTTGCTGTCTGGTCCTGTCTGTCTGTCTTTTGTCTGTATCTAGGCCCTCTCTCTATTCTGTACTTTCTTTATGCGCTGTTTCTGTTCTCTATGTTTCTCTTTCTCTGGTCTCTCTGTTGTCTGTCCCTAGGTCTCTCTCTCTCTCATGTCCTTCTAAGTCAATTATGTGTGTTTTGTGTGTGTGTGGGTGTGGGTGTGTTGTGTGGGGTGTCGTGTGTGTTGTGCAGCGCGCGCGTCGCGTGCGTGAGTGCCGCCGTATGTGGATGTGCGTTGGCGTGCCATGGGTGTGAGTGGCGCGCGGCGTATGTGTCCTGTGTGTGTGTGTGTGTGGAGTGGTCGTGTGTGGGTGTGTGGTTGGGTGCGCACCGCGCGACGCGCGCGCTGTGTGTCTGTGTGTGTGAGTGTGTGGAGAGAGAGAGAAGAAACGGAGAGAGAGAGGAGAGAGCAGACAGACAGACGGACAGAGACAGGTGAAGAGGGACACTGACAGGAGACAGAGAGACAGACAGAGAGAGAGGACGAGAGAGAGAGAAGAGAGAGAGAGAGAGAGGAGGCAAGAAGCAGAGCAAAAAGAGAGACAGACAGACAGAACAGACAGAGACAGAGGACAAGGAAAATGAAATGGCGACAGAGCGGAGCAGACAAACTTCGTCTGAATGTTAGATTCTCTAGATGGAAGACGATGGAAACAAAGCACAGGTCTGGGCATACCCTAACCCCTGTCTTTCTTCCGTCCCCTCCCTCCCCTCCCCCCTGGTTTGACCCCCGCCCCTTTTCGCGCGCACCACAGAAAGAAGACAGACAGACAGAACACCACACAAACACACACAAAACACAGACACCAACAACACACACACACCAACATTACGCACTCACGGGACGCATGCAACCACACAGAGAGGGGGGGGGGGGGGGAGAGAGAGACGAGAGAGAGAGGGAAGAGAGAGACCCGGGAGACG
>JADBJO010032172.1:12500-15964 GCA_016801955.1 Conus betulinus | reverse complement strand
GGCATCATAATCATCAGCATCAGCATCAGCATCAGCATCAGCATTGTCATTGCTGCAATTACCATAATTAATATAACCATTATGTTTATAATTACTATTGTCCTATCACTAATCCTATCAGCATCAGTGGTAAGAAGTAGTAGCAGCAGTAGTTGTAGTTGTAGTGCTCACATATATTAAAAGAGAGAGAGAGAGAGAGAGAGAGAGAGAGAGAGAGAGAGAGAGAGATGTATGTGGGTGTACGCAGGCATATGTGGTTCCCTTCCTGCCCCCTCCTCCGCCCCCCCCCCCCCCCCCCCTCCCTGTTCCAATACTACCGTCAGCTTTTACTCACTGATCATTCATATTCCTTTCCACCTATTATCATTATTAATAGGCCTACTATATTATCTATCATTATGACTATCATTATTATTTCTGTTATAGATCAAGTCAGCCTAGTGGCAGACACGATTGGAGATGGTCAGAAATTCAATTCTAATCATTAACGCAGAGGTTGCAGAATTGATGAAGGGGGAAAATGTATTTGTATGTGGAGGTGTGTGTGTGTGTGTGTGTGTGTGTGTGTGGGGGGGGGGGGGTGCAAAGCGCTGGGTGCACAACCACCATTCTCCTGTTTAAAGATGAACATGATTCCATACTGGAGCTGGATCAGCATTGAACAATCATCACCGAATTGCACTCTGAGATTAGAGCTTTTAAAAACAAATATATGGGTCATCAATTTACATTTTAAACGTCCAAGAGCATCACCCGCCTTTACAATCTAATCGTGTCATTTGAACTAAACATGAAGTTTTTGTTCTACCAGAGAGGGGCATGGGATGGAATCTTCTCACGGCAATCAGTCTTAGGGTGGATTAAAACAGGTCGTGCTGAGGGTGCGGCTATTCTCAACTTATCGGTATCAAACTTGTAAATAACAGTATGTGTGTAGGTATGTAAAAAAATAATTTAAAAACACATCTGCACGCGAAAAAAAAAAGGCGGGAATTTATTTTATTTTACTAGGCCTACTCCCTTTTTTTTTTAAATTCCAAACGTTGCTTTCCGTCATTCATCCAGATCTTTTTTTTTTTTTTTTTGCTTTAGAAATGATGGAAATACTGGAACATGACACAACAGCTTCAGATTTCAACTATCAGTTTTAGTATATTCAGGTGAGAAAAGCTGTTGTACGGGGGGGGAGTATGGGAAAAAAAATTTCTTTGCCGGAACGGCAGCCTTTTTCTGCAGTATGTAGACTGCACCAGGAAAGACCTGTTTAATGGATAACAACGACGCTGATCCTGATAAAAAAAAAAAAAGTTTCTTTTAAAAAATGGTATCATTTCTTCCATTTACAACGTTTCTCAAGAGACAGCAGGGACGTAGGGGGGTGGGGTGGAGGGTGGGGGGTGGGGGCTGGATGGATCGAGTATTGGGGAGAAGGGAGTGGAATGTAGGTTGGACGGGAGGGAGTGAGGACGGGGTTAAGAGGTAGTGGCCCAGGAGTTCCATTGAATAACCAGCTTACTCCGTTGTCTGCAATCGCGTGCCCTGCGGATTGAAACAGACGGCGTTTAAGCGTGTCCATTCTGAGTTGGAAGGTTGCCATGCAACAGTGTGTGTGTGTGTGTGTGTGTGTGTGTGTGTGTGTGTGTGTGTGTGTGTACTGTGTTTAATTCAGATATCAATTGCAGACGTACCAAAATTTAAAAAAAAATATGAAATTTTAACTCTTTCGATTTAGAACTTCTTATCTATTCCCTTGGCAGTATAAACTAATACTTTAATTGCGCCCATTTGGCGAATTCATGACAAACGATAAAAAGAAAACTTTTCTATTCAAACAAATGCTGACTGTTTTCAGACAAGGGAAATAATTATTTCGAATCCGAATTTCTAATTCCTTCCTTTGGCGGGAAAAAAAAAATAATATTTCTACGCGTGAACTGACTTAAATGGATTCATTTGGCGCCTAGTAGTTACAAGGAGAGAAGTGACTGATTTGCCATTTTTCGTTTCGAATTGTCCCAAGTGTTGGTTAATCTTGCCTGAAGAAGAAGGCCAAAAAGGTCTCGAAACGCGTCATGTTTTGTTTTGTCATTTGTTTGCCCTTATCATTTTTCTTCTTCCTGTCCAACGTGCGAAACAGTCATTTCAGTGTCAGGTTTGTGTCAGTTTCCGCCTGCTGTCACCTCATTGTCAATCTTTTTTATTTATTTATTTTTTTTTTGGCGCTCTCTGTCAGCAAAGATTGCACAAACACTACAGATTTCATTTCGACCATACGTTGTAAAAGGGTGTGAAATATATGACCCAGCGACAATGCCACGAATGCTTGGAGTTGATCTAATGGGAATGCATGATCATTCTGCGAATTCAGTTCAATTGATAACAGATTCTTTTGAACGAATGTTGAATATTTTTTTAGACAGGGGAAGTAATTTTGTTTTTTGATTCAGAACTGCTAATTCCTTCCCTTGCTGTGTAAAGTAATGTTTCTACGCATGTACTGAATTAAAGGGAGGAGGATACAGCTTCTAGCCAGTACCTTTTTTTTCCCCCTAAAATTTGTGTTGTTGCTATTTTGCTGTTTTAACATCAGGGCAACTTCAGATCACACTGTGGATGAGAGACCAGCAGATATGAGTTGGGCCACGGAAAGGGAAATAACTACAAAAGAATCATAGTGGTACGCAAGCAAAAAAAAAAATAATGATGACAATATGTGACTTCAAAATCAACGAACAATCTAAATAGTGAAAAGAATGTTAGCCTGAAATACAAAAGGCAATCCAAAAATATGACAGTCAACCTTTTCACACACACACACACACACACACACACACACACACACACACACACACACACACACACACACACACACACACACAGACAGACAGAGAGAGAGAGAGAGAGAGAGAGAGAGAGAGAGAGAGAGAGAGAGAGAGAGAGAGAGAGAGAGAGAGAAAAACAACTTTGCGAATACATTAACAAAAAAAAAAAAAAAAAAAAAAAAAAAAAAAAAAGAAGAAGAAGAAGAAGAAGAAAGAAGAAGAAGAAGAAATGAAGGACGTCAATGAAAGATGGACAGGTGAACAGTATATCATCAGAAGATATAGAGAAGGGGTAACGAAGGAACACAAATGAACATTCAAATACATTTAAACATCATTTGTACTTGAAAAAATAATAATTTGAAAACGTATAAAGAAGTTTATATGATGTTGTCATTAGTCACACTGTTTAGGAAGCGTAGCATCAGATATGAGAAGTATTGTTTTTTTTGAAAACATTTAGACTCGAAATTACATTAAATGAAGACACTAGGTCGTTCCACAAACAACCACCGGAGTAAATAAGGCTAGATTTAAAAAGATCAATCCTCGGTAGGGGTATCTGAATCTTTCTGACATTGCGAATCAGGTTCGTTTTAAATTTATTTTTCAAAGTTGGTGGTGCATGGTTGGACATTATCT
>JADBJO010032172.1:0-7500 GCA_016801955.1 Conus betulinus | reverse complement strand
ACACAACACACAACAACACAACACAACACAAAGGAGAGAAAAAAAAAAGTCTTTGATTAAGGACGTAAGTTTTGACAGTGGAAAGCCCTTGAACTCATTTTAGACTCTTATATCAGCTGTATTTGGAGTGTGTTTTTGTTACAAGCCACGAAATTGCTGTGGCCTCAGAACAGGATGGAGGTGTGTGTGTGTGTTGTGTGTGTGTGGGGGGGGGGGGGGGGGGGGGGGGGGGGGCGGACAAGAGCGAGAGATGGGCAGGGGGGCACTGCCCTCCACTTATCAAACAACAGAGGGAGGGGGGGGGAGAGTACCTTTTAGCTCCCCAAATATGAGGGCTGCCCTTCACTTAAACAACAACAACAAAAGGGGGGGGGGGGGGGGGGGGGGGGGGGGGAGTACCTTTTAGCTCCCCAAATATTTGAAGCCTCAAAATGCGAACGGCATATTATGGTTTACCCTGCCTCCACCCCCCCCCCCAGCCCCTCTCTCCTCTCCTTCTCCCTATTTCATACAGGAATACAGGAATTGGAAAAGAATACCCTTTCTGAGAATTTGTAACATGAGAGACCCCCCCCCCCCCCCCCCCCCCCTTTTTTTTAAAAGAATTTTGCCTCCCCCTCCCCCCCCCCCCCCCTTATTTAAAGTAAAGAATTCCAAACCATCCCTGACTTCATCCCCACCCCCTCCCCCTTAACTGCTTTTGTCAGTTCAGGCTGGCCCTCCCAATGCGAAATATTTTCCGACGCCACTGACTTCGAATGTGTTCTTGCTGCTCCCTGATTCCATAGAAATTTTACGGTTTACACTTTCAACTTCCAATTGCCTACCCCCCATCCCCACCCCTGCTCCTCCTCCTGCCCCCCCCCCCCCCCCCCCCCCCCCCCCCCCCCTCGCCCCCTTCTTTATGCATGTATGACCCACCTATGTTCAACATCAGTTTATTTCAACGTAATTATGTATTTTTTTACCCCTGGTCCCTCCACTCTTCATTTTGTCCTTCGCCTCTGATTTTCTGTTTCAAGAAAAAGGTGAATTAATAGTAAAACAGCATGTTGATATTGCTTAAGACATGAGAAATAACTAAGCATGTAACGTTTCAAGTACTGAAGAAAGTACGTTGAATGTCATTGTAACTGACCCAAGACCATCCTTCTCTCTCTTACTCCTTCCCCCTCTCTGTCTGTCTGTCTGTCTCTCTGTCCTCTCTCTGTCTGTCTGTCTGTCTGTCTGTCTGTCTGTCTGTCTGTCTCTCTCTCTCTCTGTCTCTCTCTCTCTCTCTCTCTCTCTCTCTCTCTCTCTCTCTTACGCGTTTCTGTTATTATGATTTACCTGTGGATTTACGGTAGCATGAATACCTTTTGTGTGGACTTTAATTCTGCTATCATGTCACTTCCGCATCATGTTGGCCTCTACAAACTGTGTTGTTTCGGGGTGGGGGGTGGGGGGGGGGGGGGGGGGGGGGACGGGGGGCTCTTATGCAGGAGAAAAAAGGTTTTAAAAAAAAAAAAAAAAGGCCTGTACAAGTCAGCAGAGAGAGGACATAACTCACTGGCCAGCTCAATGTTCACTTCCAGAAAACAAGGTGACAAGACACGCGCGTTGGGGGGGAGGGGGGGGGGGGGGGGGGGGGGGGGGAGGGGGGTTCTATAATCATGGCATACAGACGACCTTTTCCACTACCTCTTAACCCCGTCCCCACTCCCTCCCGTCCAGCCTAAATTCCCCTCCCTTCTTCCAAATATTCCAACCCCCCCCCCCCCCCCCCCCCCCCAATCCCACCCCCGTCCCATCCCCGCCCCCCCGTCGTCCCTCGTGTCACTCGTCCCGTCTCTAGAAAACGTTGTAAATGGGAAGAAACGATACAATTTTTAAAGAAAGATTCTTATCACGTTAATCGTCGTACAGGTCTTTTCTGCAATTTTTTTTTTCATACTCCCCTCCCGCACAAGAGCTTTTTTCTCATCAAAATATACTAAAACCGATATTTGAAATCTGAAGCTGTTGTGTCATGTTCCAGTATTTCATTTATTTCTAAAGCCGAAAAGACCTGAATGAATGACGGCAAGCAGTGTTTGGAATAAAAACAAGGGAGTAGACCTAGTAACATCAAAGTTCCCGCCTTTTTTTCGTGTGCAGACGTGTTTGAAAATGATTTATGTTTTACATACCTACACACACGGTCATTTGCAAGCTGACACCGATTTGAGAATAGCGGTACCCTCAGCACGACCTGCTTTAATCCACCTAAGACTGATGATTGCCGTGAGAAGATTCCATTTCATGCCCCTCTCCGGAATAGCTCAGTCGGTAGAGCATCGGACTCGTAATCTTGGGGTTGCGAGTTCGCATCTCCGCCGGGCCGTTTCGGTGCAGGGGGAGGGGGGGGGGGGGGGGGGGGGGGGGGGGGGGGGGGGGGGGGGGAGGGGGGGTTTGACTTCCCTCGAAGTTAACATTGGTTCTGACTCCATTTCCCATACAGTCCTTCGAATGAGACTATAAACCGGGGTTCCGTGTGTGAACACACGCACAACATCTTGCACACACGTAAAATCCCATCACCAACTTTAGGAAGAGAAGGCCAGTTTGGCCGTTGGTATAGATGACACGTTACACATAGCATGCACCTTCCCCGAAGGTGGAGTATGGCTGCCTAATGGCGGGACAAAAAAATGGTCATACACACAAAAGTGTCAGGATAATCAACATGATGATTGTGGACACTAAAAGAAAGAGGAAGAAGAAGAAGTAAAAAAAAAAAAAAAAACCTTGATGTTTAGTTAAAATGAGCCGATTACTTAGTAAAGGCGGGTGATGCTCTTGGACGTTTAAAGTGTAAATGATGACCCATATATTTGTTTTTAAAAGCTCTAATCTCAGAGTGCAATTCGGTGATTGTTCAATGCCGATCCAGTTCCAATATGGAATCATGTTCATCTTTAAACCGGAGGGGGTGCTCGTGTACCCAGCGCGCTGCAACCCCCCCCCCCCCCCCCCCCCCCCCCCCCCCCCCTCCACACACACAAATACATATTTCCCCCTTCATCAGTTCTGCAACAACCCTGCGTTAATGATTAGAATTGAGCATTTCTGACCATCTTCAATCGTGTCTGCCACTAGGCTGACCTTGATCGATAACAGATGTAATAATGATAGTCATAATTATATATATAGTAGTAGGCCTATTAATAATGATAATAATAGTCGGTGGAAAACGAATATAAATGATTAGTGAGCAAAAAGCTGAAAGTACTACTGGAACAAGGAGGAATAAAAGGGGGGGGGGGGGGGGGCAGGAATGGAAATGGAACCACATAGACCTACCTACACCCCCACAAACTTCTCTCTCTCTCTCTCTCTCTAATATATGTGAGCACTACAACTACAACAACTACTACTACTGCTGAGTAAAAGGCTAACGTAAGGCTAACGTAATGGGGGGAAGGGGGGGGGGGGGGGGGGGCGCAGGCGCGCGCACACACACACACACACACACACACACACACACACACACACACACACACACACACGCACGCACGCATTGCACGTTTCTGTATTGGGGGGGGGGGGGGGGGGGGAAGAGAGACCCGTATTTAGAGGCAATTAAATACCATGCTGCTGGGAAAAAAATATATGCATACACAGAAATGAAACCCTCTTCTCCTTCTTTTACTTTCCATGATCACGATAATCTTCATGGAAGAATAAACTAATGGTATTCTACAATATGCACATCAAAGACTAAATCTAAAGATAAAGATGTAGGCCTACGTGAAAAATACAGTTAGGTTAATGGCTCCTAAATCTGTGGTGACAAAACTGATACGCCACCATGTCTTATAGCCTTCCATCATTACGCTTAATACACGGGCGAAGGTTAAGGAGGGTGGGGAAACGTGGTAGTATGGAGGAGAAAGGGTAATGGTGTGGGATTTGGGAAATGTTATTATTGGTCATGTATTCAAATGTACCAATATTTGCACTGCTGGTCCGGAAAGCGGTCACCCATATCTGGGCCCTGTACCGGTAGGCCTACTAATTTAGCATGCAATAATGAAAATAAGAGCTACTTCCTTGTGACCTTGACTGTGACACCAACGGCACTGACATGTTATCATAATTATCATATATCAAATCAACGATTCATCTTACAGGCTTTATCAACCGTTTGCCTGAATATTCAGACAGAAGTAATCAGCTCACATTTTTTTTGTTTGTTTGTTTTTTTACATGAGTGCGCTGTTGCTTATGTGATAGCTAGTTTCCTGTAGGGAAATTGGTCTGGAAGCGACTAAAAGCCTAGTTTTTAATGCGTTTTTAAAACTGTTAAGAGTTTTCCATGGTGGCAATGTGAGTGGGCAGATTTGTGACACAGGTTTATAACTCTGCTGTAAAAAAAGATGCAGAAATGAAATGAGAGAAAAATGTTGCTAGTTTCAGTGGGTGTCCCCCTTGCGTGTACACTGTTGTTGAAAGTGAACAGATTTCGTGTGGCGTTCTTACCAACATGGCCGTACAGGCCTCAGACATAATTATGAAGTACCACTCAGCTTCTGATGCATAGGCTTGGAAGTTGTTGGAAGTTCAATCTCTCCTTGGATGTCAATGTACTAAATTTTGCTTGGTAAAGCATTTCTTAACATTTTCTGTTACGTTCATATGCTTTCTTAGATTTGGGGCCTATGCCACATTTCTGTAGTCATTAGATCTGCGCAGCGATTTGAAAACAAATATAGCCTAAGCGTTAAGTCTTTATTAGCTATAGTTGCAAAGTGTGGCGACTGCAGGCAGAAATCTAAACAAATTTTAAATGTTATTAATAGCGAACCTTCAAGAAAACGTAGACAAACGAATCACAAGACAAATCCTTCTTCTTTTTTGTCTTGTGATCCATTTGTCTCCGTTTTCTTAGCGGTTCGCTATTAATTACATGTAAATTTTGTTAGTCTTTATGTACAAACTCGATGAAAGTAAACGAGTAAATAAAAAAAAAATGCGTAAAGTCTCCGACAGTGTGAAAAACGAATTCTGAAATCCCTCCCGATCGGAAGGTCCATTGCCTCAATGAACTGGCGAACTGCTAAGTTTTAACGGTCACCGTCTCTAGGCCTACAACACGCCGTGAGAACAGGGGAAGCAACGCTGACTGACTTTCAAGTGCAGGCATACGTGCCGTTCGAAAATGCCTCAATCAGTCAATGGGAAGTGAGGCCAAATATTATCCTGTATTTCACCATAGTCACTGCATTCATTGTGAGTTTGAACTGCTGCAAACTCTTCCCAGAGGTAACTTTCCTGATCAGTGACATGAACGTCTGGCAATGTGAGGAAGAGAAAGACCCAGGTGTGACTTTCGACAAAAATTTGCTTTTTGACAAACATATTGCGAATAGTACCAACAAGGCCAACTGAATGATTGGAATAATAAAAAAAGACCTTTTACATTTATAGAAAAGACACACAAATAAAGGATTACTCAAACCAGGAAAGATTAAAATATCGACAACTTCCAACACTTAAGGCAAGAAGAATAAGAGGAGACTTGATAATGATTCAAACGTGTAAGATATTTAATGGTATTGATGATGTTGATAGGGCATGCATTTTTTTGTGCTCCACAGAAAGATACAACAAGGAACAGTGTTGGCATAGTGATCTGACAACAATATTAACGCTGAGTAGTATTTATGTGTGCGTGTGTCTAAAGTTATGTCCCTTGGTCATGTGATCTGAAAACCGGAATAAATATCGTGGCGCCACCTTTGATTCTTCGCCAACGGTCCAAGACGAATGGGCGTGTTCTGACTCTGCTGTTCAGTTGTGCGTGTTTTCTCTTTTCTCCATCATGAACCACTCAACAGGTTATGGGCCCAGTAGTGCGGGAGCACACGGAAGGTATGCTCGACTTATTTTCGATGAGAGACGAGCGCAATTATGAACAATGGGAGATTAAGTTTCCTGGGGTACATGAAGTTACGAAAACTGAAAGACGTTATTCTGACTCCGGATGATGACGAAGTTGACGAAGACAAGAACGAAGAAGTTTTCGCAGAACTCATTCAATTTCTAGATGACAAAAGTCTGTCTTTAATTATGCGAGATGCAGCTAACGATGGAAGAAGGGCTTGAGTATTCTTCGTTCCCATTATGCTGGTTCAGGCACACCAAGAGTAATTTCGTTGTACACTGAACTCACCTCGTTAGTGAAACGTCACGACGAAACAGTGACTGATTATGTTATACGAGCAGAGACGGCCGCTGCAGCTCTTAGAAATGCTGGCGAAATTGTTGCTGACAGTTTGTTAATTGCAATGGTGCTGAAAGGTCTTCCTGATAGTTATCAGGCTTTTGTTGCAGTTTGTTACTCAGACCGAAGAAAGAAACAGACATTCAGTGATTTCAAAGTATCTTTAAGAAGTTTCGAAGATACAGAGCGTTCCAGGTCTACAACTATTGATGACTCCGTGATGAAATCTGCTTCTTCTTCAAATCCTCCTCGTGTCAACTCAAACCCTCAAGCTGGAAATGGAAAGGAGTTCACTTGCTACAAGTGTGGGGTCACTGGCCATCTTGCTAGAAACTGCATGAAGTACAAGAAGAAATTATGGTGTAGTTTCTGTCGCAAAAAAACAATCAATCACACAGATAAAACATGCAGAAACAAGAGCAAAAACACAACTGACAAGGTAAGCGAAGCTGTTACTCATTCAGATTTGTGTAGTACTCATGAGCATTCTTTTGCCTTTAAGGCAGATGTGGGGGACAATAGATGTACAAGAGGGGATATGCTGTTGGTTGACTGTGGGGCAACAGCGCATATAATAAATGATGAATCCAAGTTCAGCAAGTTTGATGACCGTTTTAAGCCTGAAAAACATTTCATTGAACTGGCCAATGGGGAGAAAAGTAATGTTGCTGTGAAAAGGGGGGATGTAGATGTTACTATCATGGACACTAGTGGTAGACATGTGAAAGCATCTTTGAAGAATGCTTTGTACGTTCCTTCTTATCCTCAGAACATTTTCTCAGTACAGGCTGCAACTGAAAAAGGGGGGCGAGTGTGTATTTCAAACCTGACTCAGCTGATCTTATGTACAAGGATGGTACTCAGTTCCACATTGAGAAGCATGGAAAACTATATTATCTCAACACATGTGATGCAAACACTGTAGATCCTGTTCATGATACTAATGACAGTGTGAAATATGCATGTGATTTGGATGGATGGCACAAAATTCTTGGTCACTGTAACTATGATGATGTGAAGAAACTCGAAAAAGTGGTTGATGGCATGAAAGTTGTTGGTAAAAAGAAGCCTGATGATTGCAATGTATGTATGTTGGGTAAAATGACAAATGACGTAAACAAGAAACCACGTGTTCGCTCAGATGTTCCATTACAGCTGGTGCATACTGATCTGGCTGGTCCCATTACTCCAGCTTCAAAGGAAGGTTTCAGATATGCAATGTCGTTCACAGACGATTATTCAGGGGTTTGTTTTCC
>JADBJO010032171.1:0-15964 GCA_016801955.1 Conus betulinus | reverse complement strand
TGCTGCTTAGTTATCTATCATTTAGCTAGCATGCTTTCATAGTTTCCCAAACCATGACATGATATATGATAAACTACAAATGAAGTATAAGAACATTAGTCCAGTATTTTTTCCAGTATAAAATGAAGGTGTTCCTCTACTGATAAGCACAGTTATAATATCTGAAGGAATTCAAACAAAAACAAGTTATATGATGTTACATGCTAATACTAAAGTGCATTTTCTTGTGTGTGTGTGTTGTTGTTTTTTTTGGGTGGGGTGGGGGGGGGTGGGGTGCTAAACAATGTCTTATGATTGATATTATGTATTTTTTTGTCTTTTTCAGTGCACGGAACAGATTCAAGCAGCACCTAGAACTTGAGAGTGTGAGTATTTTGCCTTTTCTTTATTTTTTTCTTTCAAACTATTCATTCATCTACTACAATGTAGTGAAACAGAGGCACCTGTGTCTTGTCAGCTTTTCTCTGTATTGTACCTTTTATTGTGTTAATAGTGTTGAACTCAAATGTTAAACTGAATCACAAATAGCCTACGCACATACACATACACTACACAAACACATGTGTATGTTGATAGTATAGATATGTTTTCAGTGTTGTGGAGCCCATGGGTGATAACTACTTCTTTCTGTCCCACTGTCAGTCTCCTTAGACTTCATTTCCTTTCATTGTTAGCAACATTTGATGATTTTATGCTGCTTCCAGAAAACATTCAGGCAAAAAGCTTGTGTGATGTGAAGATGTAGAACTGAGGCTGTGAATGGAAACACAGTATACACACACATATTTCAGGTTTGGTTTTTATAGCATTGGTTCAGTTTGTACTTGTACGCTTTGAAGCCTTTAGCCTGTTATTTTGTCACTCCCATGAACATGCTTTGAATTTTTCTGGCCTAAATCATTCTATGGTAAAGTTTGCTGAGTAGATACTAGATATACTGTGGCAAATGTTTGTCCATTAGATATATACAAGGTGTTGATGGCTTCCGCTTTAACAAGTGATTACATAGGCCTACTCTGTGCTAGTATATATTGTAGTCACAATGTCTTCTTCCACTATGTCAGTTATTATCTGTGTTAAGAGACTTCTGAATGATTTTGCAGCTGAGCACTTTAATTATGTATTAGCTTTCTGTGTGTTGTGTGTGTTTTTGGTTTTATTGTTGTTTGTTTACTGTGTTTTTTAACTGTTACAGCACCGCCTAGGGTTTTCTTGATTTTTTTAGAAACTGGCTTCATGTATTTTTCAGCGCAAACATACTGTGGTTCAGAATTCCAGTGATACCCAAAGGGACTATGGTGTCAAGGAATGAATGATCTTTTATATATATATCTATATAGATTAGATCTATATATATATGTTTATTTTTAATATATCCTAAGATATATATATCAAGTTCAAGCTTTTTAAGCTGCCTAGGGGTCAAGTCTCCCCTGGACTCTTTAGGGTCTGGCAGTCTGGGATGCTCTGTGCCAAATTTGGTCCTGATGGCTCAGAAATGTTTCCACTGTCTTTGGGCTAACATAGCAATTTTGAACCTGTCATATTACTGAACAGAATACCAAATAACAGTGTGCTGCCTTTGGCGTTTATTTGTTATTTAAGGATGTGAGTATACCCTCTGTGTTATTCAATCTGCGCTGGTACACGACTGAGGGGAGGGTTGGCTGAGCAAGCCTTGCTCTAGCGCTATGAATATACATTTAGTTCTTGCCACATAAGTCTGCTTTTGCTAGACCGCAGGTATGGAGCTCCATTGAATCAACCATGGATTTAACTTTTGTATGAAAAGTTTTCGGTGGTTTCTTTTTTGGGGGGGGGGAGAATGTGGCTGGTGTATTGCGAATATATTGTGTGCTTGCGATTTGCATATATATCTAGATGTCTGTATGGTCAGTGGGATGAGGAGTAGAGAGTGCGGGTGGCATCAAGTTGCTGCGGTGTTAATCAAGTCTCTCTAGTCACAGGATACATGGGTGTCCGAACCGTAATGAACAGCAGTATGTTTCTCTTTTTCTAATGTTAACCAGGAGGCTTTAGTTCATACTGTGTACCCTTGAAACTGTTGCAAAGGACCAACATTGCAAAACTTCCCAAACAAAACCAAACCCACTAACTTTGGTAAACAAATACCCCATCATTTCATTCTTCTTTCTTCTTCTTTTTTCTTTCTCTTCTCTTCTTTCTTCGTTCTTCTACCTTTTTCCTCTTCTTCTTCTTCTTCTTCCTCCTCCTCCTCTTCAGTGGTTGGCGGTCCAAATCACACTTGAGTATTCTGGCAGCATATTCTTTCCTACTTTCTACTTAATTCTTTCTACTCCTGTTAGGTAATGTAGTAACAAAAATGAGAATAAAAGAATAAATACGATAGTGTGATTTGAATTAAAAAGCACTAGGTAATCAAAAGTGATTGTTTGTCCACTCGATCCCTTATCAAGTGGGATGAATATGTATCGCAGGCTATTTTACTGTATATATGTATTGATGTGAGCGGCTCCGTCCGCTCAACGTGGAGGCGATTGGACTGTAGCTGTGTGCCCATATTACTTCCACTACTACCAACCAAACTGGTGTTCGCTGCTGTCTGTCGACATGTAAACCTCCTCCTAGGGAGCTCTTATATTACAGCCAGGCAGGGGTCCCTTCTCTTAACATAGGTGCCACCAGATGTAATGTTTTGTATAGTAAATAAATAACCATAGACATTGAATAATAGTATTAAAAGATACTGTAGTACATCATATTTTCCTTTTAGTTATGTACAACACGTAACTAAATAACAGATAGTTTTATGTATACTTACACAATTATGCATTCACTGTGAAGGTAATGATTTTCACTTCTGGCAAACACAGTCGTTTGTTTAAACTGGAATCCAGATAGATGTTTGAACGAAAATGCCTCATCATGTCATTGTTTTCTATTACATTCTTTCCTTTTTGACGCGCGTTAAACTTGATTTAGCAGTCCTTTAGAAAAAATGTTCAATAACCGAATCTTAAACAGGTGTTCATTTTCAATTTTGACAGGATCTGAATCCATGTGAGTGTCTGTTCGGCAGTAGCAGCATCTCCCTCCCGACCCCGGGCCAATGCCCCTCAGCCTGATGCATGTGCCTGCATGACTTTCCATACAGTTAAATAAGAATAGGGGGGAGGGCTAGGGATGGGGGGGTGGCGATCGGGGGGGGGGGGGGCACTCAAAATCTAGGAACGTGGGGGACAATGACGCAGGGCGGGGGAGAAGGGATGAAGGGCTTAGGTAGGCGATGCCAATTAGTGTGTAGGATGCCTAAAGCTAATAATTTTGGGAGAGAGAGAGAGGTAGAGATAGAGCACTACGACCATGAAAGACGTACTTTTTTCCTCCTTGCATATCAATCAGTGTTTGCTAAGGAGACCCTCTTCTTATGTTTCTGATGATTGTATGCACAGGTATGTGTCAACGCTGGGGTGTGTTGATGGTTGTACTCAGCCGACAGACCTCTATCTTTTTTAAGGAAGATTTTTTTTTTTGGAATAATATCGTACGTTATAATATAATTTCTTTTATTTTTTTGTGTTTTTATTGACCAAGATTTATATACCAAGAGAACATAAAATTGGTTATATATTGAAATATGAACCAAAACATGAACATCCAATAAATATTTCTTCCCAAAGCTAGTATTTGGACATAGGAAATAGGTGTACAATGTAAAGGCTGTGTAACTTTTTACCTGGCAACTTTCTACAGGCGACGTCTTAAGTGAGTGCAAACACACTTGAAAAAATGTACTGGGGAGAAAACGGACGGTTTTCGAGGATAAGGAAACACTGATGAGCAGTTGCACATACTGCTTTTCATGATTTCACATTTTGCACATTTATTGGCCATTTTGTTTCCCAAAAAACAAAAACTATCAACCTATTGGGACGGGGGGGGAGTGTGAATTACAAAATTTTGTCAGTCGTGATCTGTCACCCTTTGTGACCCTAATTGAAAAAGTAACTAGACTTTAACTTACGTAGAAAGGTGAGGTGAACATTTAATAATTTGATGTTATTTAGAGCCTATCGTCGCAGGAGAGAGGAATTACTGAGTATCATGCAGTGCGCGCCAGCCAGGAACATCACGTTGTTTAGCATCTGCTCGCGCTAGTCTACTAGAGACTTTGGGAGGGTTTCACTCTGTAGACTTTACCATAGTGGTTGACCTTGAACATTCATAGTCCAGAGCCTACATAGGGAGGCACGTAACTCCTCTCCCTCCCTCCTACGATAGTCTCTAATCACCTCTCTATGTAAGTCTAGTTTAATTTTTCAATTATTTATTGCCTCTCTTCAGTCATAACGAGAATCATGTTAGATTTTGAGAACATCTAGTGCTTACTACAGCATCTTCACCCTAACTCTGCCAAGAACCGTTGCAGCCCATCAAATACATGATACGTCAATTTAATCATCTGTTCAGTCTCATGCTGAATGATCACAACACATAACATATTTGTTGAACACAAACTGGGAAAACATATTCTAAACTGCAGTGCCTAACGTGGCCTGCAGTCACACAGTGTCGTAAAACTGCAGACATAATTTGGTTAAACGGCACACTATCCCCAGGAAGTCGTGAATTTTGCCCAAGTACATACTCTGTACAGTAAGTCCCGACCTTCTTAACAAACTTGCTCAATACTTGCCTGTCCACATTAGGTTATGACAGTACCCGCTTTCCTTATAAACTTGGTGAAGGTATTTCTGGCTCTTTTGTCTTTCTGCCCCGATCTGTCTCACAGCAGCCAGACATATGAGCAGCCGCTGGTGAAGATGAGGTGGCAAACAAGGTCGGCATCTCCACTCAGGCTTGCTGCACGTATCAAATCGCAACGGGATACGTCGGGGGTCCACCCACGTTACCTGCTGTGTGCCCTTCTGCTATGGTCATAAGCTGTGTCCCCCTCTTCTGCCGCAAGCCAGCACATTGAGAAAAATGTGTTTCGTGGAAATTGGGAGAGCGTGTGGTCTATATGGATGGCAATAAAGAGTTCTGGCCCTCTTCCTGAGAGCGCTTCAGTTTTTCTTCATCTACACGTTGTATGTGCGTCACTACGCCTAATTTGGGCTGTTTTCTGCGAATAGGCTAGGAATGGTCTGCTGGTTCTGAGTATGACTGGGCCTCTTAAGGTGGGTTTGGTGTGTTTACTAAACACTGTAAAATCACCACTTCCTTTCACTGGACCATGCTATCTCGTAGGTTTTTCAGCTAGATGCAGCGAGCATGGTCTCTTTGGCCCAGTAGAGAAGTCCCATTATAGTTTACTGTTTTCACAGTGTCAAGTTGTTTCAGTTACCAAAGTGCATTTACACTGGAATGTCAACCTTTATATCAACACTACACTAACATCCAGCGTGTGTCTGTATCTTGGCATGCAATGTCTTTCGCTTCCAAACTAAACCCCGTGTGGACATAATCTGTCATGATTTCGGGGAAAAGTTCCTACTGATACCACCTGTCACGACGGGTGCAGAAAAGCTGAATAATGCCACTTCTCTTGCAGACTTTAACAACTATCTTGCACCCCAGTGTGGTGAAAACATGGAAGCTAAAAAGTTGTCAACCTGTGGGCGGTGTGTGATCGATCTCACTGCGATGATCGTTTTTGGAGGCATCTTCTTATCACCCTACTAGGTATGTATTTGCGGTACAACCGTTTGGTGTGGACCTCCATGACGTTTTCATGAGAAGACCTCTGCATACACTGGGAGAATCCGTACCTGACTCAAACACGTGCTCCTGATTTGGGCCACTAAGGCATTCGCTGAATGTTGTAAGAGCTTGCTGCAGCTCGGCGGTGAGTGCGACCCCGGGTGTCTGGGCAGGGTCAGCAGGGCAGCGGTGTGGAACTGGTAACGGACTGTCTCCTGGTCTCACTATTCGTACATATCGTTCAACCAGAACCTGCTTGGACCACCAATGGGACAGAATGTAGCAGGCCGCTGTCGCCGCTCTCCCTTCGCTCTCTTCTGTCACATCCGTTCTGTAAAACTCGAGGCAGCAAGGCTGAAAGGAGTAAAAGCAGCCCTTGTAGTTTACCCCAACTTTTCAGGGAAAAAGTCAACGGCATTTTCCGCTGGTGTCGGCTCTATACAAGAGACCTAACAGTGCTCGCGGCTTTGCTTTATTCTGGACGTCCATACACAAGTCAGTTTCAAAGGACGCGTGGCAGGGCTTTGGGGTGGAGGGCGCACAATCTGATCACCACAAAATGTACGTGGTTCCAGATGTTTCCGACATTCTGGGCATCCGCCCTTAACGGGTGGGTTTGATGATTTCTTCCTCCGCAGGCTGTATTTTCTTTATTCCCGTGGGATGTTGCGTTTAGCTGCAGGCTCCACGGCCTACATTTCTGTTGCCCACGAGCCACACTGCCAGAAGTGGGTGTCATCCTTCACAGCGGTCAGGGGCTGTTGCCGATTTTCTTAGACCGAGGCTACTGCTGTGGAATTATCAATTAGCAGGACGCACATTGTTTTCCATCAAGATCTGCTGAAGCAACTGCAGTGCGAAGTTCAACTGCCTAAGTTAAGGTACTTAGTGGGAGAAAGCGAGTTTCAACTGGTAGCCACAACCTCCAGAATTGTGTCTCACATAGCACAACTCCCATCCTGTCATACTGGACATCTGACTGCCAGTACCGTCCAAAAGCTGTAGATGTGGTCGACATGCCGATGTGTAAGCAGTAATATACATTGCCCTTATCCAACACTGGGATTCTCTTAGGGATCACCATTTCAGTGAATTTGAGATTTTATGGAGGTGAAATATTTTCAACGAAGTTTCTGGTGCGTTTCTAGAAGTCATTCAAAGAGATGGTGAAAAGGTTTTTTGTTTCGTTTTTTTTTTTTAATGACTGGCGAGTGATTTACGTGGGACAGCCTGATTGGCCCTTTGCGGGCGTTCGGCTGGGCTATAAGCAACATTATAGTATGTTAACTATCCACAACTTAAGCTTTTCTTGGATTGAGGGGTCAGTTGTGGTATAATCCATCAAAATTTCCTTTTTGTTTTGTGCAGTGCGCTTTTTTGTTGCCTTCTTTCTTACAGTGACGAACACAGGTAGGGTTGCCCAAAGTTCATGTGGAAAACTGCCACCAGGTCCAAAACCTTGGCTAGGTTCGGTCTGATAATGGTTCTTGGCGTAGTAGCGGGACTCAGCAGTCGTTTACAGAGTAGTCTTTCCTCTAGGTGTCAAAGTGGACAATCATTTTTTTCTGGACCCAATAATCACCCCTAATACTGAATAAGCCGAGTGATTGGTTTTTATAGAGCGAGTTCTCTTGGTGTACATGGAAGCCGAGTGTGAACGAAAAACTTGTCACTGTGGTCTGGATCTTCGCTAGGCTTCTTTCGGATCTCTGCAAGGAGGAAGAGAATCAGGCCTAGAAGTTGGATGGAGACCAGATTGATTTGTCCAAGGTCTCTTTGGCAAAAAACAGGTGGTTCATCACATTGGGGTAACATTTCCTAGGTGCAAGGAGCCAGACCATCTGGCATACCGTATACTATAGTCCAGAGAAGACTTGAGCGGCTCTAACCATCTGAATTCTGAGATTACTTTCTGTGTGCTTGACAATGGGGATGGAGTAAATACGCATACTTTAGGTATATGAAGCCATATTGAAACAACAAAAGGTGTCAACAACTATAACATGGCAACATGCAAAGTTATGCCATTTTGTGGGAATGGTGAGGTAATATCCTGTATTGCAATTATTTTCCCATCACAAGTGGCAGACTCATTGCGATATTGGTACGCGCCCATCCTAGTTTGCTCGGGTCCATTGTAAATACAGGACGATGCAAGTATCGGTGTATTTGATCCCTTCGGTACAATGTGTAAAGGGGATTAATCACTCGCTTTTGATTCTGAATTTTATTCATCTACTCCACTGGTCGCATTTAATATTGGTTGCCTGCCCGGTTCAAGCCAGGTTGTGGCTAACATCGCTGGGGTGCAACAACGTGTGAGCTTTGCTGATACACCACACAGGACGGGGTTAAAATTCTCTTCAAATTCCATATACTGGTGGCCCTCTTACTATACCAAAAGGGCTGTAACCACGATACGGGGGGTGTGGAGCACACTGGTGTGGCTATAGAAGTCACATACGTACAGTCCAATTAGAATCTGGGGGATACAAAATAAAACCCAAGTTGAAATACACTACCCATCTCGGTCTAGATTCTGCCCTTAGCTGTTAGGCAGGCGTTGTTGATGTAACACTTACCCACAGATGTCCAATGTGTGCCAGGGTGAAACAAGATTGGCGGAGCGACACACGGTGGGGGACACGATCTCGTCTTGGTGGGGATTGCATAATCACGTGCAGGACGAGTGGCGATGTCTGTGTGCGAGGTCCCTCGGTAACGCCAAGGCGATGGGACGGGCGCAGTGTGTGCATCGCCCGAAACAGAGATGTGCGCGGTGCCTGCGTTGGGGGAGAGACGGTGGGTTGTAGAGTTCTTATTTGTGTTCCCCCCAGCAGCAAGAGTACTGTCCACCTGTCCACATCGGTGAGATATTAAATATAGTTCGGTGGTTTTTGATTGCGCAAGCCAATGTTGTGCCCGAACAACATTGTTGGGGTACTGAGCACAGGCAATTACAAGCATTACAAATCTGTAATTGTGTGATAGAAGTGGTGGGGGCGAATTGAATGCATAGCCTGTCTGCATCGGAATCATGAAAGCTGAAGCTCGGTAAAGGAAACAGCGGAGGGTGGTGGGGGGGGTCCCAACAGAAGCGATAGTGTGTGGTCTTAGCATCAATGCGAGTTTTGCCTTGGGTGCGTTGGAATTTTACGTGTGGAGTAAATGAGTTGATGGTGCACACAAAAAATGGTAGGTATAGAGGAGGTGGTTGGGGGGAATACACAATGGCACGTCGTGGGGGTAATCACAGGTCACGCTTATAGATACACCAGCTATTGTCTCAGTGCTTTGCACAGCGAGCCGTTTGAGTCACTCCTTCTGGCCGCTTGCGGAAGACTTATTCCAAATGTACATGTTGACTCGAGCAACGGGGATCGCAACACACTTCATAAGTTTTCACTGTGTGTGTGTCACGTGACCAACTAAGACACTGGCGGGCAGGTTTGTCGCTGACGTCAGACGGGAAGTGCTTGGAGTTAATTATTGGTGGACGAGTGTAATGGGGGTCAGAGGGACGGGGTGGTGCTGGCCGCCTCACCATCATCATGAATCTTTGTCTAGTTTTCCCCATAGCAAAGCTTCGTCAGAGCCACTGCTGAAGCGTGTCCATCTCTACATCAAACGACACGACAGTGTGCGGACCAATGCACAGACAGCCTTTTGCGCGTTTTGGGGCAGGCACTTCTGCCCCATGGGTGCCAGTTTTCGACACTATAAGGGGGTGGATCGAACGTCAATCGGAAGCAAACGGCGTGGGGACAAGCCGCGTTCGGGCTCTGTCAATGAGGCGGTTGGTCACACCATGGGCGGGGGTGGTGTGGCCAAAAACCGTCATTCGCTGAAGCACATGGACACACAGTGTGGCGGTAGCCAAGCGCCGCCATTGTTTGCGTCCAGGGGACGGCAGGGTCTGTGAAGGCCACTGAGAGTCCGCGGCCATCTGGGTGCCGCTCACGCTCAAAAAATCCTCCTCTTCGGGGTGAAATTCGTCAGTTCTGCCTAGACCTTATCAAAGTTCAGTCTCGGTGCGGATCTTGTGGCAGTCTCTTGCGAACAGATACAAGTGGGTAATGAGATTTTACCAGTGTCTGCTGAACTCACACATACCGTCTGTTTGTCGAGGGCTAAATCGGTTGTGTGAAGGGAGGACTCTGCGTGTAGACTAGGGGCGGCGAACACACGAACGTGTCCATGGGGCTAACTAAAAGTCTTATGATTGAGTCCGTCAAGAAAAATGAGCTAAGGTGACAATGTCGGGTACCAGGCCCCACATGCGGCACATGCATGGGGCCGCCACGTAGCAAGACAGTGTACAACAAGGGGTACTACATATAGGTTACAAAATGCTGGGGTAAAGAGTACTTACACAAAAAGGGGGGGCGGGAACAACACTCACAACTAGGTTCTTAATATATGTGAAGGGTGCACAAAGGTAGTGTGACATATACACACGTGTCAACGATTGTTGTGTAGGTGTGAAACCTGTTTATGGGGCGGTGGTATTATTAAGGCGGATACAGTGTAGACTAACGGTTGGCGTGGTAAATACTAGTACACGGTGTGATTAGTTGTGTGTGTCGGAGGGTTCACCATATCCGGTGGGGAATGCTTGCCGCCGGGCGACCACAGGAAACTGACGATGCTGGGCTGGTACGGCGCTGGGGGAAATACACAAGATAAAGCTAACAGTTACGGTGTGGGAGGTGGATGAAGATGAGGGTGGTTAACAGTCACAATAATGTAAAACCGTGGTTCTGGCTTGTTTAACAGATGGGAATGCCCTGGCTTTTGGAGGTAGGCCAGCTCGGTGCCACAGCTCTTCAGGGTACACACGGCAGGCAGGGACCAGAAAGACCTGCTAGTATAGACTAGACCAGGCAGCCTACTCAAACAGCACCAGAAGTACACCCTTTTCTATGGGTGGAAAGACCTTTGAATGCAGTGTGGAAGTGCTAAGGTACTTTGACACTGCGGGCACCTATAGTCGGGAGTACCCCATGAGGGTGGTCCGTCTCCACGGTATGGTTGCAGAGGAGGCCACTGCACTACACGGGGTGCTCTGGGGAATCGTGTGTGCGGGTTTTTCTCTATATGGCTGGCCGGCCGATTTCCTTCACTTATCATGAACCGCACAAACACCGTGGCGGAAGAGGCTGGTTATGTAGGCCCCGTAATAGGCCGTGCCCCGCGCTGTTTATGGGCGATATAGCCGAGAAGCAGCCGAGCGGTGTGGCATTCTGAGGGGTGGATGGTGTTCCTTATGGAAAAAACAAAGTCGGGGCCACCCAGAAGAATCAATGAAGCCCCTTGAGATTCACAGAGAGGTTCCCACACTGACAAACGGATTGGAGACACTCCAGAGCACACTAAAATCAACACATCAGAGTCGAAGCACTCGGGGGCTAATCCAAATATCAATCACCTCCATCCAGCATCCAGCCAGGGTCCATACAATAACACTTCCGCATCTATTGTGAAATATTGGCACAATGGATCCGTTTGGGGTGCCAAATGATACACACCAAACCTAGCAAAATGTGGCTGGACGCGCCATTCGTTACTATGCCAAGCATGGTAATGGTGGTGAAACAGTCTTGCCTTAGAAAAGAAACCAAAAACAACTATCGACACATTGGGATTTTTTGGATCTCAAGCCTACGTGTAACAGCACATAGAGCGACGCAATTAGACAGAAGTAGAAACACCGGCACTACCTTTATTGTCCAGGTACGAACCGAGTAAGCACCTCGCTGGTCGGTGAAACAAAGCAATCAGGGTTCTGCCTGTTCATGTGCATGAGGTAACCGGTCATTAGAACTCATCCACTGAAGGCGCATTACATGAGTATCATGGGGAATGTCCCGCTACAGTGGAGTTAAAACTGAATAACGAAATGGCACAACTCAGCGTCGTATTTGATGTGTAGAAACCCAAGTGGTACGATGCGGCGTGGGCGATAGCTTAATTAGGTGGATCCAAACCAGGCACATATAAGATTGAAATCAAGCACCACAAAAGAGTAGATCACTTACAAGGATCTAACCTCTGTGGATAACAAGCAATCTCTCAGGTCCGGTACGCATGCTCCCTGTGGGCAAGACCGGCGGGCATCTGAGCAGCCTCACACCCATAACAATCCCGGTTGATAAGAAGAATCACACGTTGACATTCCCACTGTGGTAAGTACGCAGTATGCAGTCACGTGCTACATTCTCAAGTTCTCCATTGGCACAATACTCTTTCATAATGGCTGCTCATCCTGATAAAAGAGCCTTCGACAATAATGGTTTAGGGATGTATTCAAATTGTAGGGTAGACCCGCGGAATACGCATCCGAAAACCAAGCTTCGCCCTCACAGACCAAAACTACGATGACGACATAACTACAAGAGGCATAATACTGTACCCGGTGCGCCCAAGTTGAAAAATACTAAACACCAGTCGTTTGACACGGACCTGGGTGCTTATCAAGAGATTCGGGGCGCAGGCCATCAGACGCATGCCACGAACACAACAACCTGACGGCGAATCTAAGAAACGTAGATGGGTAATGCTGGTGTGCTTATTACCACCTCAAGTGGCACACGAGTCGGCCAATCGGGTGAGGCAACACAACGAAAACAACCCCAGCTTGTGCTACAGACAAAAAGTAACGGGGTATACCGGAGGCATAGCGTTTTATAAGAGTGGCAACTGCTCTGAACAATCGCCAATTGCACGAAAAAATTAGAACTACTCGGGCGCAAACGACACACGGGGGTATTTTGTTCACAGGAGTAAAACTCGATTTGGGGGGGGGTGTCATCGGATTATACACACAACTATTCAGATTGCTCTCCTCCACCCATTATTGTTTAGAAAGTTTGTGACACAAGGGTGGGTGGGAGGTTTCTCAAATAATTACTACTAAAAATCAACAGAAGTTGACTCAGTGTTCGACAGTGGTAACCCTCGGGAGTTCTGACTGTGGACAGGTGTTGGAAGTATGTGGTATTCTGAGGATTTTGGGTAATCATTCCAGCAACTATGGAAAGTCAGGCAGAGGAGGTGGCACTGAAGACGCATAACATGTTGTCGTTGGTGTGGTCGCCTTCATCGACCGCAGAATTAATTGTTTCGGTGGGGTGTGTGTTCCAATGTTGTGTGGATGTGGCTGTGATAACCAAAAAAAGAAAATTAGATTTCTCTTAACTACAAACATTGAAGGGGAGGAGTATGGGGTTTATGCAAAATGGCGGGTGGAATTCATGGAAATACACAGATTGGTGTGTACACAGTATTGCACAGTGATCAATGCAAAGGTGAAACGCGATTAAATTAACACAAGGTATGACTATCATCAGCAGGGGATAACATAGTGGCAGCTTAGACAATCAAAACAGGAAGTCGAACGGGGTGTGGGGGGGGAAACGAAGCAGGTAACCCACATGCGGAGTGGTAAAATCATGGAAAAACGGTAATTTTTACAATGTGGTGTTGAGTTTCGAGACCCAGACCTGCGGCTGAAATTGAGTATCAAACGTGAGAATAAGACGTGTTGAAAGAATCAGGGGTGGCGTGTTCGTGAAAGAAATGATGTTCATGTCGGGGGGTCGAAAAAAATCACACTTAGGGGGCGTGAGGCATTGATGATATTTTTACCTGCTGACCCACAGCAATGAGGGGTCCACACGCCGACAGCATTGTGTGGCACACCACGGCCACCGCAGGTCCTGAAAGAACTGGCGTGTTGATCTGAGAGAGCCTTTGTCATGTGTCTCCTGAACATCGGGGGACACATAACTGCGAAACAACATAAAGAAAGTCACTCCGCGATAGGCCAATCCCCCTTGTCGTCGACGAACGTGCGCCCGCACCTGTCAACTTGCACGGGTCTTTGGGGCATGCGCCGTGGAGGTGTGTCCACATGTCGGCTCCCAGCTGCACTGGACAAGTCACGGGTGGGGATAAATCTGGACCTCTGAGTTTCTTGAAGAAAAAGGTGGGGCTGTTGTGACTACAGCAATGGCGATCACCGCTGGGGCAGAGGGGGCCAAGCAATAGTGCAGGATGTGAGCCGTGACTGGTGCAGTGTGGGGATACACAAATCAGCGATGATGATCGGGGAAACAACAGGGAACAAAATACTAACATGAGGTGCCTCCATGAAAGTGAGGTCACAGGACAGGATGGCAGAGAAACAGGGGGGTGTGACACTGGCAAGAACACACAGGCAGACAAAAAACACATAAGGCGGCTGCGTGTGTGATAGTGTGTGTCGGCGTGGAGGTTAGGGACATACATTGGCGTGGGAACGTAGGCTGGGGTGCAACACATGACGCGGTAGGCTGGGTGCGCGGCCCGCTTCTGCTGCGCGGTATACATGTAAGAAAACAGATACACCTCCCCAGATAAGAAAAAGAAATTTTTTTGGGAAAGGGGAAGAAAAAGAACATAGCGACCGCGAACTAGGAGTCTACGCAGGTCAGCGTGGAGATTGAAACGGAGTCGAGATCTGCGGTGGGATGCGGGTAGAACACAATTAGGGGGTGGGAATACTACAGTGGGGACTCACAGTGTGCCTATGGGGGGACAGCAGCAGCTTGGGGGACCGTTGAAGATTTGCGACAAAGCGCCAGGACACAAACTGGATGCATGCGAGTATAACGTCGGAGAGAACATGCCTATTCACACCTGTAAGGGGGAGGGAGTACTAAACCAGTAGGGGGTTGAACTGTGATATCCTATGCAAGCTCGTGCAATGAACGGAAGCAGAATGATGAGAACAAGCACACTAGGGGGTGGCAGAAATGATAGACACACATAAAGGGAAGCCAGCGTGCGATAAGTTTGTGATAGGGGGTTCGCCATTCGCCTGGTACTGGCCAACTCGTCTTGCACAAAACTAGGCAACATGGCTGAAATAAAGTACAAAAAAAAAGTGCAGAGAGAACAAACAAATACTGGGACGCTCCAGTGCGGCGCTTCTAGGATGAAGAATTCCAGAGGGGGTGGAAATTCACAAATCATGGCGGGGGGGGGGCAGGCGAGAAATAGTGATATGGATAATTTCACAATTCGAAGACAAACGATAAAAGTCAATATAGGAAAAAGCGAAAAGAACTAATATGCAAGGGGATATTGGGTAGATAAACCAACATGTCTTAGGGGATGTGACATGGAACAGCTTCTGATGTTGGGTTCCATAGATTACTTCTCTGGGATGCCACATTAACGGACTCCATGGTAGGTGTGCGTGAGGACAGATGCAGTGAAAGGCAGGCTGCGGAAATAGTCTGATGCCCCGGTATTTGCCAATTTTTTTTTAATAGGGGGGGCTGTGTCGGACCATCGCATACGAGAGGCAGCGATGTTTGGGTTTCACACTGCCGCAAGTAGTAGACTTATTTTGTTAAGTGTTGCTGATTTTAGTTAACTGGGAGTTAAGGGGAGTGTCTGTTTAGTTTCGTGGATGGATATTTTGTTGGCAATTCGACCTATCATGTGGAAGGAAAAGGCGTTGACACACTGCGGGCGTACACGACACTGAGCGATGACACAATCGGACCCGGGTGTGGTTAGCTGGCGGGGCAGCCTATAGCAAGACCTGTGCCTTTCAACTTTTAGATTGTGTGTGGAAGTGAGTCAATGCAACATGTCAGAACAGCCCACACTGACCAAGCGACGCAAGAAAAGACTCGAGGTGTTGACGGACACACGGGGGGGGGGACGGGGGAGCAAGGGGGGCAACACAGGAGCGGCCCCGGCGATTCGTACACATCTTAGCGCACCATAATTAGAGCAGGGGGGGGGGGGGGAGGCAGGTGCTGAGCGCGGACACGTGTGGGCCCACGGAGGTGGGTGGGACAAAACAAATAGCTAGGAAAACAGCACAGGAACAAGCAGGCAAGCCTCAGATACTAGCCGCAAGGGAAACGGCGAAATCATGAAAGGGCAGGACAAAAAGTCTGGGCAGACAGACGTCTCGACGAGTGACCGACGGGCCCCCAACTACGCAAGCAACGGGCACATCACAGCCTCATCTGGCAACTTGATCGCAATGAATATAATTGCAGTCTGAAACCATCAGCGGCATGGGGTGTTAGAAGCCAACAGCCCAGCGGATCAAATATGAATTGGCCGGGGGGGGGTATGAGGGTCAACAACACTCGGAGAGCTATGTGGCACAAACCCATGAACAACTGATACTACAGGTACAACCAACACCACCGAAGGAGAACGACTCTCCCGGCGAACCTCATCTATAGAACGCCAGCAAATCATCATTATCGTC
>JADBJO010032170.1:7500-15965 GCA_016801955.1 Conus betulinus | reverse complement strand
CTGCACCGCTGAGGTTCCGCAAAACCTCCTACATGACCATGGTTCGTCCTACACTGGAATACGCTCCCACTGTCTGGGACCCTCACACATTGACCTCCTGGAAAAGGTCCAGAGAAGAGCAGCTCGCTATGCCTGCAACTGCTATTTTGAACGCGCACCAAGCACTGTCACCGACCTTCTCCGGAAACTCCAGTGGGACAGCCTTGAGACCAGAAGGCACAACAGACTGGGAATGCTGTATCGCATCGAGAATGGGCTGGAAGATATTCCACCCTCCACGTTCTACGGTCCTTCTCACTCCAGGCCCCGCGGCAGGAATAGTGCTCCCATCTTCCAGGAGCACTCAAAACACCCAGCTCTACACAACTCCTTCGTCCCCCGAACAGTGAGGGAGTGGAATGAACTTTCTAGTGAGACCACTTTCAGCTCCAACAGTAGTGGCATTCTTCAACCGCACTGCGCTGCAGCTCCAGTGACCTGCAGTCCCCCCCTTTCGTTTAAGGCGAAGGTTCTCTTGGTCAGTCTCCGCATATTCCACCCTGTGTGTGTGTGTGTGTGTGTGTGGTGTGCGTACGCGCGCGCGCGCGCGCGCGCATGCGGATGCATGTGTGTGTGCGTGTTGTATGTATGTAAACATATAAACATAATCCTCTTTCCCAGCCCCCTCTAGTTGCCTACAAACGGGACAAGAATATCCGTGACATGCTTGTGCGTTCCACTCTCCAGCCTCACAGACGTAGATCTTCTGTAGGCACAAGCCCGTGCAATCTACCCAACTGCAAGACCTGCCCCTTCATCTGTACTGCCATTGATGTAAAGCACATGGAGGTTGGTCTCTAGCTGAGGATAGGCGCTATAGAAGTCTTCATAATAATAAGAAGAAGAAGAATAAGAAGAAGAAGAATTTTTTTTTTTCAGTTAAAAAAAGTCAGACTATACAAACTAACCTGCCAGAGACAGTGCACCACGGCCAGTCCACTTCACAGGTGTGTTGTAGTGCTTACTCAGTGTACGCTGGACACCACCTGCTAAGCTTCTTCCTACCACCCACCTCCATCTCCCTCTCTCCAACGTCTCCATCGTCAGTTTGTCATCCCTACAACTGCAAATAGAGAAACAGTGTCAGCACTGATGACACAGACGTCAGCCCTTAAATGATCGACCACACATAGCGTCTCATGTGCTGGGGCGTGGCAGGAATCTCTCTCTCTCTCTCTCTCTCTCTCTCTCTCTCTCTCTCTCTCTCTCCTCTCTCTCTCGCCTCTCTCTCTCTCTCTCCCTCCCTCCTCTCTCTCTCTCTCTCTCTCTCTCTCTCTCTCTCTCTCTCTCTCTCTCTATTTGTCTATGAACCTACTTGTTGTAAGATCTAGCTGCAAAGTGAGTTGACTGCAGGCGGAAATCTGATGATTTGAATGAAGATAAGTGATTGCTCATTCATTTTTGTTGTCCTGAGTGTTTTGTATCTTGCCTGAAGAACACCTAAGAGGTTGAAACGCGTTGTATTTTGTCATGTGACTCGTTTGTCTACGTTTTCTTGGCTGTTCGCTATTAAACATACATCTAAATCCTGTTTGTTGTAAATCCCGTGATGTTGAGGGCAGATTGTTCTAAAGCGGAACGGCATTCTGTGAATATAGCATAGTTTTAGAATATTGACTCAAGTGTTGTTCAATACAAATGTTCGAACAGTTTAGAGATGTCATTTCTTTAGATGGTATTGATTGCACTGTCAACACCTTTTCTCCGATATATTGTTTTGTATTCTCACATAAGACATGGAGTCAGGTAAACTAACAAAAAGGAAGAAAAGAAAGTAAGTCAGAAAGATATATATATATATATATATATATATATATATATATATATATATATATATATATATATATATATATATATAAAGAAAAAAGAAAAGAAAGAAAATAGCCTCGTGTTATAAACGAGGTTCGCCACAATGTTCTTCACTAAGGTGTTAAAATATCATCCACCTGGAAGTTGTCATTGCACTGGGCTGTGTAGTCTTTCTAATTCTGCGTTTCAATGGGAGTAATTGTAAAACGCAGCAACGGACCATACGGGTTCAGCAGACCTCATAACGAATACCATACCCCCTCGACCCTCCAAATGCTAAAACGTGACAGTACTTTTTTTTTTTTTTTTTTAAATCATAGTACATAACACACAAAATAGTGAAGCGCTTAGATTACCTCATTGCTCCATTGCAGATGATTTTCCCCACCAACCGTCATCTCTCTCTCTCTCTCTCTCTCTCTCTCTCTCTCTCTCTCTCTCTCTCTCTCTCTCTCTCTCTCTCCAGAAAGAATGGGAGCAGAAACAGTTACACGAACTAAACCATTCTAATAGTATCACAAACAGACAGACAAATAAACAATCAATGACACAAACAAAACAAAAACGAACAAATCCAGCCAAACGTCTTGAAAAGTGGCATGGTGACTCCATGAAGAACACAAAGTTAAGAAGTGAAATGGAGCGAATGGAGGAAAGTCTGCGAGTAATACAACTGATTGGCCTCCTCTGGCAAACACAAAGTCTGGTGCCTGCAGTTGATGCTGATGCCGCGGCTCCTCTGGCAATGTGAACAGTTTGAACAGATTTCATCTGTCTGCATACAGTTGAGGCCCTTCATTCTATAGTTTGAACAAAATCTCATCTGTCTACATACAGTTAAGTTCCTTCATTCTATAATCTGAACAGATTTCGTCTGTCTGCATACAGTTAAGGCCCTTCATTCTATAGAGTGAACAGATTTCATCTGTCTACATACATTTAAGGCCCTTCATTCTACAGTCTGAACAGATTCCATCTGTCTACATATAGTTAAGGCCCTTCATTCTATAGAGTTAACAGATTTCATTTTTCTGCATACAGCTAAGGCCCTTCATTCTACAGTCTGAACAGATTTCACCTTTCTGCATACAGCTAAGGCCCTTCATCCTGCTTATAAAAGGACAAATGATAGTGTTTATGGAGACTTCCACTGCTGAGAATTGCACCTAAACACTTGATGAAAGTAACAAACTCTTGAAGACAGCCAGAGCCACAAAAGCATATACAACACGTTTTCCTTTGCATAAAAGATGTATTCTGATTTTGGTGTCGCATGCCCACTGTTTTATGTGATAATGGGTATGAATGATTATGCTTATCAGGTTGTGGCAGAGACAAATGTCGCATGTCCTTCGCAGTGAGGATAAAAATTTAGCTCTACTTGTTACTAGTGTGTGTGTGTGTGTGTGTGTGTGTGTGTGTGTGTGTGTGTGTGTGTGTGTGTGTGTGCATGTTTGTGCGTGTGTGTGTGTGTGTGTGTGTGTGTGTGTGTGTGTGTGTGTGTGTGTGTGTGTGTGTGTGTGTGTGTGTGTGTGTGTGTGTGTGTGTGTGTGTGTGTGTGTGTGTGTGTGTGTGTGTGTGTGTGTGTGTGTGTGTGTGTGTGTGTGTGTGTGTGTGTACCCGTACGTGTGTGTGTGTGTGCGCGCGCGCGCGCGCGTGTGTGTGTGTGTGTGTGTGTGTGTGTGTGTGTGTGTGTGTGTGTGTGTGTGTGTGTGTGCGCGCGCGCACGCGCTCGTGATTGCGCACATGCGCGCACAATGCATGTACCAGCAAGGTCATGTCTGTGAACTGATGCTGATTATGGTGACGTTCTAGTACCAGGAATTCCATATTGTCTGTGATCACACAGAAAGTTATACCTGTGACTCTGTTCAGAAAACGAAGAATCGCCTATCGACATTACAGATGCCGAACATGTGGCTGACAAGTTGAACCTCACAGCACTCAATGGTACTGGAAATAGATCAACTGAGAAAACCACTTGGACAACACGATTTCAGCCAGACTCTAAGGATGACAGCATCCTGTGTACTGAGAATCATGCCTCAGCTCTCATTACTCGCCCTTGTCAGATCGAGTCAGCACACATTGGGAAAGAACGGATTACTGTGAGACAAAATAATCAGGTAGAGACTTCATTTTCCAAAACATGTGAATACCGACTCTTCCCGAATCGGGTAAAACCGCACTGTGAACTGGCGTTAAGAGTCCCAGCGGGCAAATGTTATGAAGATAGGAGTGGTTTCTACCCTACCATTCATATCGTTTATTGGAATATGATGATGGACGACGACTTTTATATCCGCAAATCGATTTTAAATTAGACAGATACCCTCAAATATGTACAGTCTGGTATAGTTCGACCAGCAACGCTATTTTGAGGATAAAATCGACAAACAATGTCCACGAGTTCACTTTGAAAATATCTGCTTTACATAGGACTGAGGTACCTAGTCTGGAAATCACCATCCAGTCTTCATCTTCAGGTACGTGTGTGTGTGTGTGTGTGTGTGTGTGTGTGTGTGTGTGTGTGTGTGTGTGTGTGTGTGTGTGTGTCTGCGTGTGTGAGTGCGTGCTCAAGTGCGTGCGTGCTCGCATGCGTGCATGCGTGTGAGTGTGTGTTTATGCGCGCACGCACGCGCGAGCATATGTGTGTGTGTGTGTGTGTGTGTGTGTGTGTGTGTGTGTGTGTGTGTGCGTGCGTGCGCGCTAGCGTGCGTGCGTGCGTGTGCGTGCGTGTGTGCGTGCGTGCGTGTGTGTGTGTGTGTGTGTGTGTGTGTGTGTGTGTGTGTGTGTGTGTGTGTGTGTGTGTGTGTGTGTGTGTGTGAGAGAGAGAGAGAGAGAGAGAGAGAGAGAGAGAGAGAGAGAGAGAGAGAGAGAGAAAGAGAGAGAACGATAACGAGAGAGATGACGATAACGACGATAACGATAATTTATTCAAGAAAGGCAACAGCCCCATCTGAAGGGGGTATTGACATATAACTGATGTAAAAAACACATTAGTATACCAGCATATATAAACAAATTCAAGTCAGATAACTCCTCCTCTTGAAGGATTTATACAAATATGAAGGTAGATCAGCAACAACATTCTTATTTCTTGACGACAAAAAGCAAGACAAGCCTAAAAAATGATGGACGTCGATAATATTTCAAAGGAATATATTTTTGTCTTAAATCTGTAAACAAAGGGCAAACAAATAGAAAATGAAGTTCGTTCTCTGGGGCAGACCTTGCACAATGGACATAAAACATCTAATTCTGTATGAACACTGTAACGTTGCCTGTACAGCAGTATCAGATACACCGAATCTAAACTTAGTTAATGCAGATCCGTTACCATTACCCATCCGTTACCTGATCTGACTTTAGAAACCTGAAAGAAAGAAAAAATCTCTCACATGTTTTTAATATGACTATCCCAGTCTTGCAAGTTACAATCAATTATTCTCTGCTAAAAAAAAAAAAAAAAACAAGCCAAAAATGTTTTAACACATCCAACACTCTGTTCTAACCAAACAAACGAAAACCCATAACTACAAAGACATTTACGAACAGAACTTGCCCAAGTTGATTTACCTCTAGAATCTAAATCAAACAATACTTTGTATGCTTTTGCAGGTAATCTGTGTTCTCCCATACGCACGAGCTTAAGCCAAAAAACTAATACATTTCACGTATGAATTACATAGATGGGATATCTGCTAAAACTCACCATAAACCAAATCATTAGGGGTTCGTCTATCCACATGCAAAAAGCGTTTCATAGCAAATAAATGTAATTTTTTCAATTTCATGACCTTTATCCAATCCCCAAATCTCAGCGCCATACTCTACAATAGGCTGCATTTAGGCATCAAACAATTAAAAAATAATTTAACTGAAACACTTTCAAATTTATATAGCAAGCTTAAAATAGCTATAACAGCACGCTTTCCTCTGTTAACAAGATAATGACAGGCAAACGTAAAGCTAAGTTTTGTTGAAAAATATATGCCCAAGTACTTGTAAGCATTTACCACCATTATTTGCGAACTTCCATACAACCACCTTTCACGCGATGCTAAGAAACCACCCTTTCGAAAAACCATAATGTTTGATTTACCCATGTTTACTTTCAAATCCAGTCTACATGCTGCAGAATGCAAATTACTCAGTTGGTTTTGTAATTCTACGACAGTTTCAGAAAGCAAGACGATGTCATCTGCAACTAACAATATAAATAATTCAATCAAGCCAAAAGTGACACCGTGTCTTCCCTTTCTCAATAATTTCTACGGCTAATTCATTAATATAGAATGAAAATAATACTGGGCTGCAGACACCCCCCTGTTTAACAGCCTGGGTACACCTAATATAGTCACTAAATTTTGCCCCACATCTTATCGTAGCTTTAACATCTTTGTACATTGATTTTACACAATTATATATTTACCTTTGATTCAAATTTTTTTGTAAGTATCGGCCACAAAAGTTTTCTTGAAATGGAGTCAAAGGCCTTTTCAAAGTCTATAGAGGGAACATATAGCTTACGGTTATTAGAAAATTGTTTCTGGACAGCTGCCAACAGAGTGAACATATGATCAATTGTACAAAAGTTTTTTTCTTGAACCCTGCCTGGTGATCACCTGTTATATTGTTTACTTCAATCCATTCTGACAATCTCTTGTTAATTATAGAACCAATACTTTACTTGTAATATCAGACAAGGAAATACCTCTGTATTTGTTAGGGTCATTCGTACTGCCATTTTTTTTTTTTTTTTTTTTTGTTTTTTTTTTTTAAGAGAGGGAGAATAAATGATTTGTGCCAAACTTCAGGATAAATTCCATTGTCAAACAAATTATGAACGATTTAACCAGAAAATCAGTTCCAACATTACCAACATTAAAAAAACAAAACAAAATAAAACAAAAAAACTCACAAATCATGCCATCTGGACCAGCTGCCTTTCCATTTTTTGCTTTCTTATTGCAGCAACAACTTCAATTTTGCTTATAGGACGATCATAATATTCTATATATCCGTTGTCGCATATCATATATCATTTTCTAGAATTTCAGTTTCTGTCGTGGAATCCTTATCCAGCACATGCTTAAAATGATTATACCATTCATCTATAGTGATTTTGTTTTGATTATATACTCGCTTTTTAAATACCGTACGTACATTTCTCCAGAACTCTTGCTGACTATCAATACTTGTGATCACTCTTTCAAACAGTAGTAATCGTTGTGTTGTTTCTTCTTTCTTTGTAATAAATTTTTATACTCACATCGAGCTACACAGAAGAATAGATGTTGGACATCTTTTATCTAATGTGTTGCAAAATGTTCTTAACAATTTTCTTAAATTTTGTTTTTCAATTTACATTCAGCATCAAACCAATCATTTTGTCGTTTCACTCTGTTTACACAAACATGATGCTAGCTAACAAGTTAATGCATCATGTAAAGTAATCATTCACACACAACCTGATTCACACACATATGTAAAGTGACCACTGATGTCACTCGAACAAAGACCATATAAGAATAACCAGACCCCAAAGCATTACACCCACATTTAGCAGACATTTACTATATTCATTCAACACCTTGTCTTGAGACTGTCGCTTAACACTAGATGAATCAAATTTGTCAAACCAGGAAAAACGTTTTAATATTGTCATCACATTCTGGCGATATGTCTGCTGTTTGACAGATTAAGTCACCACATATCAATATTGACATCTTATCACTGAAACATATATTATTTACAATACAATCCTCAATATGACTGATGCCGTTATCCACATTTAACACAGAATAATATGGCGATTTATATATCATTTCAAAAGCAGAACAATTTTTTATCATGAGCAAATAGTAACACATTATCATAATGAACAACACCTTGTTTCAAGAATTTCACAAGACTATCCTGATTAAACATATCACTCCCCCTGATCTCCTTCCTCGCTCAGTAAATCGTAAAGCTGGCTTTACAAACACAGTATGGTCACTAAACACAGTGGACTGGAAATCACCAACAAAAGACTCAACAGACAGACAAAATCAAAAGATGACACATAATCAATAAAATCAATATTAGAAAGCTTCGACAATATACCGCCTATGTTCCAATGGAGAAAAGAATAGTTTTAATTATCGTGCGTATTTATTGTAACTGGTGTAATTACAGTGGTTGGCATGACCGAAGTGGTTAGTGGATTAATGTTTATTTGTGGATCATAAACTTCATCTGTCATTTCAAGCTGTACAACTGGAACACAATCCTCATTGGCACGCACATTTTTATTGACACATTCGTCTCTTAAATTATGTACACCAACTTCTGAGGGGCGCTTTCGTTCGATACTGGAGATGAATTGCTCTTATTCCTGTTTTGATTATGTACATAAACATCGGAGCAGAGACATTCATTCGATGATGAAATCAAAGCATTTTCATTTACGCTTTCATTCACTCTACAAGATAAGCATTTATTCAATGAGGAAGATATTGTCTTCTCAGCCTGTCTTTCATTACATACATAAACTTTAGAAGACAAATCCTCATCAAAAACGACAGGAAAAACACTTTCATCCACGCTTTCATTATGTACATGACCCAGAT
>JADBJO010032168.1:7500-15967 GCA_016801955.1 Conus betulinus | reverse complement strand
CCCCGTAAGATGTCCATATTATCTGCTTGCGTGCGAGCGGTGTGTCGTGTGTGTGTGTGTGTGTGTGTGTGTGTGTGTGTGTGTGTGCACGCGCGCACGCATGCATATATGTACAGTGTGTTGTGTGTGTGGGTGTGTGTGTGTGCGTGTGTGTGTGTGTTGTGTGTGTGTGTGTGTGTGCGTGTGTGAGGCACACACACACACACACACACACACACACCATATATATATAATTAAGAAATTTATTATAAATATGATGAACCCTTCACTAACTGCATCATGGGGCCATCACAAATCCCTCTCGAAGGCAGATCTATTTATTTTGCCTGCTCGTATGCCTTTCGTTGGCGGGGTCGGGAGACACGGCTGAATGTGTGTGAGCTCTTGGTGCCAAATAGAGAAATACCACAGTCCATAATTCTGTGTTGTTCTCACCACCAAGGGTTGAAAAAGAATTCAACAGCACCCTCAAAGCAGTCAGTTGAGGGGTAGTAAATGAAACAAAACGAAAGTGTGGAGAGGAGCTGAATGTCGAAACAATAGAATGCTGAACAATTGAATAGTGGGTGAAAAACAAGAGCAAGCTAACCATTCTTCCATCATTACAGTAATGACCTGCCTCAGATTTAAACTTAAAAAGAAAGAGGTGGGTGGTGGTGGTGGTGGTGGTATATTTGAAGATGAAGAAAATGGGATCAGCAAATTAAGAAAATATATTATAAGATACGAAAACCCTTCACTAGCTGCATGAAGGAACCATTGCAATCCCTTTTGAAGGCAGATCTAATTATATTTTCTGCTCCTAGGCCTTTCATCTGCTGGATTGGATTCATCGGGGGAGATACGGCTGCCTGTGTTGGCCTCTTGGTGTAAAGAGAGACACACCACAGTCCATAATTCTGTGGTGTTTTCACCACCAAGGGTTCAAAACAGAATTCAACACACCCCCAAAGCAGCCAGCAAAGGATAGTAAAATAAAACAAAGTGAAAGTGTGGAGAGGAAAAAAAAAGCTGAAAAACTAAGAACATCATCCAAACAGTATAAAATGTAGGGGACAATCTTTGAGCCTATGCTTCAGGATTCATTCAAGATGCAAGGGGGATCAAAAGATGTTGCATGGTCTGAGTGGTCAGCGCTGCTGTTGAATACCCAAGTATTGTCAACAGCTAAGATCTAGTTGCAAAGTGAGACGACTGCAGGCGGAAATCTGAACAAACCTTAAACAAATGTAAGCGAACCGCCCAGAGAAACGTGAACAATCGAGTCACAAGACAAAATGCAACGCCGTTCGACCTCTTAGGGATCAGCAAATTAAGGAAATATATTATAAGATATATGAAACCCTTCACTAGCTGCATGAGGGAACTATCACAATCCCTCTTGAAGGCAGATCTAATATTTTCTGCTCCTAGGCCTTTCATCTGCTGGATCGGATTCATCAGGGAGATACGGCTGTCCGTGTCGGTGCTCTTGGTGTAAGAGAGAGACACACCACAGTCCATAATTCTGTGGTGTTCTCACCACCAAGGGTTCAAAACAGAATTCAACAGCACCCCCAAAGCAGCCAGCAAAGGATAGTAAAATGAAACAAACCGAAAGTGTGGAGAGGAAAAAAAAACTTTCCTGAAAAAACTAAGAACATTATCCAAACAGTATAAAGTGTAGGGGACGATCTTTGAGCCTATGCCTCAGGCTCCATTCAAGGATGCAAGGGAGATCAAAAGATATGGAACAGTCTGAGTAGTCAGCTCTGCTGTTCAATAACCCAAGCAATATCAGCGGCTAAGAATCGCACAGATTAGCGCAGAACAACATTTACTCGGATCTCCCTAAGAGATGCTGTCTCCCACTGATTGAACAAACAATAGAATGTTGTACAACTAAATAGTGGGAGCAAACGAGTGCAGGATATCAATTCTTCCATCATATAGTAATGGCCTGTCAACGATTCAAACAAAATGTATGGATTAAGCTTTCAATCTCCCTAGACAAGAAAGAGTCTTGTTTGTACGTTTTCCTCTTGTACCCAACACTAAACTTTACACAGTTGTGATAATTTTGGATGTCTGAGTTGATCAGCGATGTTTTAACTTTTTCTCTTGACGTTGAATTTTTAATTGTAAAAACATTCTTTCAGATCTAATGGAATGTTAAGTGGTATTGCGTAATTGACATTTTGAGCTGCTTTTCTTGCAAGTTGATCTACGCGCTCGTTGGTACCACCAATGAGAGGGGATCCAACAAAAAGTAACAGTAATGCCTGCCTTGGATAAAAGATTAATAAAATGATGGATTTATAATACCATATCAAGTCGAATAAAGAACATGTACACTTAATCGAGTGGATTGCTGCTTTATAGTTAACACCTATCATAATTTGGGAATTATTTATTGGAACATTTAGGATTAAATCTAACGACTTAAGTATAGCAATTAATTCGGCACTAGATATCGATAACTATTTACCAAGATAGAAAAGCTTTTCTATTTTGAAACCAGGGTTTGTGAAGGCTGCTCCCGTGTTATCATTATCTAGCACTGAGCCATCAGTAAAACAAAATTCAAATGATAAGTGTAGTTACTTTTCTAAATGAGAGTAGACAGATGTTCTTAAGGTATTGTGGACAATCCTTTTTTGATACACCTGTATAATCTATATCAAAGAAGGCTTTACTTTGTTCCCATTTTGAAATAGGTGAATACGTGGGCTTTTGGGCAATGCTGTTTTTTATCTCTTTGGGTATCCTTTAGAAGATCGGAGAAAAACGAGTAAATAGACCTTGTTGACAGTATATTTTGGACACGTTTTTCCGAAATCCTCCTCTGATTTTAAACATACTTCTGAGCTAAAATTGATTTGTGAAAAGCTCTTTAAGATAAATTTTGAAGTAGAAGCTCTCCGAAGTTCTGCAAGAAGTAAGATTTCTGCTACATTATACGTCCCTAAGTTAGATGTGTGTGTGTGTGGGGGGGGGGGGGGGGGGGGGGGGGGGGGGGGGGGGGGGGGGGGGAGGGACGCCAAGGGGGGGGGGGGGGGGGGGGGGGGGGGGGGGGTGGGGCCAAGGGCAATTTTATAAGCTTTGCAATCAGTACTCTGAAGTTTATTTAAAAAATACGTTTTGAGCATAAGTTAGTTTTGAGCGTATAAGGGCAGTTGCTAAGATGGTTTATAAATCCGAATCCTGTCCCCGAGGTTGTTTGGTAATTATTTTTTTTAGAAATTCAAGTTCTTTCTTGCTTTGTTTAAAATATATTCAATGTGAGCGTTCCAAGATTACTTACTACTTAAGATAACACCCCCAAAAAATCGACACTTTTTAACATAGTTTAAACAATGCCATCCAACATGAAAGTGTGAAGTTGTCCTGGATCGTATCAGCATTAAAGAGAAATCACACACACACACACACACACACACACACACCACACACACACACACACACACACACATATATATATATATATATATATATTTTTTTTTTTTTTTTATAGAAAGACTGTTTACATTAAAAGAAAAATCATTGATCTTATTTAATTCATGTTGATACTTTATTTTGATGTAATTTAGTAATCTTGATGGTGTAATTCTTTTCATTGTCACTTTTGTCCATACGCATATATCATCAGCAAATGAGCCACTTCAGTATATTTAGAAAGACCTTTAGTGAGGTTGAGAGTTTAAAATATTAAATAATATTGGGGAAATTACTGACCTTGGGGTAAACCTATTTGTAAAGGTCTTGGGTTGGAATACATATTTCCTGCTTTTGCTTGAATGTGTCTACGTTGTAGGAAATCTTGAGCAAATTTGTACATGATCCCACTGATTCCGATATTCTTTATTTGTACATTAGTCGTTTGTGCCACACTTGTTCATAGGCTTTACGGATGTCAAAAAAAAAAGTAGCGAGGATGTTCTTACGACGTGCAAATTGATGTTTTACGTGTGTTGTAAGTTTTACTAAGTGTTCTATTGTAGATCTGCCTGCCTGCTTGGAATGCAGCTTGGTTGATAATAATGATGCTTTTGTTTTGTTTTTTTTTAATTGCAATGATGAAGTAGTCTTTTTAACACTGTCTTTTCCATCAATTTACATGTGTTAGATGTTGATGATATTGGTCGATAGCTGTTTATATCACTGAGTGTTTTTTTTTTCTTTATGAATATGGATTATAATTGAGTGTTTCCAAATTAGGGGTATTTTGCCACCATCCCAACATTTAAAAAAAAAAAAAAATGTAAAAATGTGTACGCGGTGTGGGTGTGTGTGTGTGTGTGTGTGTGTGTGTGTGTGTGTGTGTACACATGCGTGCTTGCGCGAAAGAGTTTTATTATCATTGGCGACTTTGATTGCTAACGTCTAATTTGTATATGCGGAAGAGCTCTGAGAGAGAGAGAGAGAGAGAGAGAGAGAGAGAGAGAGGAGAGAGATGAGAGAGAGAGAGAGAGAGAGAGAGACAGACAGACAGACAGATAGACAGACAGACAGAGCATACTAACGTCCTGTGCATTAAAGTATACTATCCAGACGCTAAGAGAGAGAGAGAGAGAGAGAGAGAGAGAGAGAGAGAGACAGACAGACAGACAGACAGACAGACAGACAGACAGAGAGAGAAAAAAAGAGGGAGAGACAGACAGACAGACAGACAGACAGACAGACAGGCAGGCAGGCAGGCAGAGACCGCTGGGGGGATGTGTATGAGTTTTCTGTTTATGTGCCTGCTTATATTCTCTCTCTCTCTCTCTCTCTCTCTCTCTCTCTCTCTCTCTCTCTCTCTCTCTCTCTCTCTCTCTCTCTCTGAGTGACCCTGCCTTGTCCGGCTCACGACAAGACATACTTCAGCCGCTCCGATGAATTTCCACTTCTATCAACTGTTAGGTCGTCCACCACGCCTCATGAAGTTCTCCCATCCACATTAGGAGCCACAATCTACGCTGCCATGGAGAAATGACATTGTGGTCGTACAAAGTAGAGGGCAGAGGAAATCAGATTGTTGTCATTCTACGAGTAATTACAACTACCGACCAGCCCTCCTGCCATGCAAAGTCAAGGTCACAGCATTGCATATCGTCGTTAAGTGCCCGTCGCAGCTGAACAGGGATAGACACAGAGCAGAGACCTGCAGAAACAACCAAACGAAAAAAAAAAAAGTGAAAATGTATGTTCTCCCTCCGTTCTTTTATAGTTTGTTTGTTTGTTTGTTTGTTTTTTGCCGACACCACCTAATTTATTTTATCACGTAGACAGAACCAGCGACAGCCCTGCTACATGTGATGAGATTTTTTTTTAAAGAACGACAAATACCTCTCTCCGTCTGTAACCCAGCCTGCAGAAGAAACACGGCACAGCGACAAGCAGACAGCGCTCGACTTGGAGCAGAGTGACAAAGATGTTAGTGACAGTGGCACAAGATGAAGTGACGATGTTGAACCTTGGATCAGTGAAGTCCAATTGCTGACCGTGTTGATGAATGCTGTGATGTGGTTTGTGATCAGGACAGGCCTCCGGTGAATGAACAACAGAACGACCCTCCAGAGAACGTGACTTGTCAGTGACATTACGGCGTGGCCACAGGAAATGATGAAAAAAACATGGACAGCGTTCATCTTACTAACAGAGAAAATGTGCAGCTGACTTCCAGCAGCGATTCAGCTGTAGAGAAAGGGAATCTTGATGACTTCGGAGACACTTCTTGGTAATCAAAATGACAACCACATCGGTGTTTATTAATTGCTTCCGTGATTTGGCTTCCTCATCGCGATGCTGTTTTCTGACATTGATTCTTCGTGTGTATTCTTTGATGATCATTTCCGATCAGCCCTACCCCCAACCAAACCCCTGTATAAGAATGGGCTTTGTAAGCTTACCTCCTCAGATCATTCATTCATCAATTCATTCATTCATTCATTCATTCATTCATTCATTCATTCATTCCTCTCTCTCTCTCTCTCTCTCTCTCTCTCTCTCACACACACACACACACACACACACACACACACACACACACACACACACACACACACACACACTTGCGCGCGCATGCGTGCACATACAGATAGATAGATAGATAGATAGATAGATAGATAGATAGATAGATAGATAGATAGATATAGATAGATAGATAGACGTTTTTTTCTTCTTTTTTTTTTTTTTTTTTTTTTTTTTTTTAACTATCAATTATCACAAGGAACAATACTGTGTAAAAGAACAATCATTTATTACTAATGTTCTTCTCATTCTTATGGAAACAAAGTATATTTCCGGAGAGTATTCTAATATATTACACATTCATTTTTTTTTATTCGCAGTAAACAAGGAGGATGGAGGAAACCGGTTGAAGTGGGGGAGGGGATGTTAAAGGGGATCAATTGTCACAAGTCAGCCGGGAGCTGGAAAAAAAACAAAAAAAAAAACAAAAAAAAAAAAAAAAAAGCACATCCCGTGAAAGTGCTAGTTCGTGATGTCAACTGGGCATACCTCTCGTTTGTGAGCACTTGTGCTGCTCTTTGTGTCTCTATGAAGATAAAGAGAAACTACAGCTATGCAAACTAAAAATGCAGTTCATGTTAATAGGTTTTTTTTTTTTTTTTTTTTTTTTTTTTTTTTTTTTTTTTTTTTTTTTTTTTTTTTTTTTAAACGTAGACAAGACGACAGAGGCTTCAATGTGCATTGGCTTTTATGTTGACGTGATTAAACATATGTGCTCACATATTAAAAGCCATTCTTTATCGAAATATTAACGTCTTTGCAAGTCATTCATGTAATGGCGGAAGAAGAATTGTTAGCCTACATTAGTGTTCCCCCCCTATTAGATTGTTCAGCATAAAAGCCATTCTTTGTAACACCATTAGTTCTAGTAGTAGCATTATAATGGCTATACTTGATATGACGATTTTGAGCTCTAGGTTTTAAGCGTTTAGTGACAGAATCAAGTTTTAAGTTAGTGGGCTGCTTTTCTGATTCTTTTGGCTTTTTTTTGTTAGTTTGTTTTCTTCTCTTTCTTTCTTTGTTTTTTTCAATCTGCAGTAATACCATGCCTTCCATTTGTTTTTGTTTAGTTTGGTTTGTGTGTGTGTGTGTGTGTGTGTGTGTGTGTGTGTGTGTGTGTGTGTGTGTGTGTGTGTGCTTGTTTCATTGAATGTTCGTTTGTTTGTTTGTTTTTCGCAATAAGTGGATGTAAAGCAAGACATACTTATTCCGAAGATGGGGGCAGAAAGCAGATGTTATGAATTGTGTGTTGATGTTATATCCTTTCTGTTGATTTGGGTGTATCCTGTTATATCTTTGATCTTACAGTTTTCCTTTTCTAAGAAGTCCTCTTTCTCTCGAACTTTCCAATTTCTACCAGTCTCTAGCTTGCGTAGGAGTGATGTCACAATCATGTTTCTCGAGCGAGGTTCATGGTCAATTATTTTCACTTTGAAATTCTTGTCGGTGGATAGCAGTGGTAATTTTAGCATCTCTCGTCGACAGCGCAGTAGAATGCAATTTCAGGGAGACCAGATGGAACACCAAGCCGTTTACTTGCGAATTTGTTGATGTTGGTTTCCATTGTTTCCACTGTACTAATGTTGGTATTGTAAATTAATAGAGATCAGGCACGGTTTGGGATCACCATGAACTGCATGCATCAGACTTGGCATTTGTCAGGGAGATCACACTGGTCTATATGTTTTTTTCTCTTCACTTTGCAAAGGACTGAGCCATACACGTCTGCCTGATCGAGTCACACCAAATCAAGATTCCTTGTCTCATGTTCTGGTACCTATTTCCAGAGTTTAACCCTTGAAGTGCCCTGTTTCCTGTTTGTTCAGGTCCGTAATGATCAAAACTAAAATTCTTCGAAAAATGCGCTCGCGAGTGCCATATTCATGTTCGTCATCCTTGTAAGATCACAAACACAACAGAGTCCCAAACTCTTGAGTTTGGAAGGTCACTATTCCTTTTTCCGAGGAACTAAAGACATACCTGGAATGTACCCTAAGCTTGCTCTTATGTCTCAGATTGTAGAAATAGGGGGGTGATAAGCCTTCATATCTGCAGTGGTAGATGATTCTGCCTGACAGTATGTGCTTGAGTGGGTGCTTGAGCTGCTCTGTAAGTTGCTGGGAACGGTGTTCGGTACTTATCCTTGGAATTTATTGTTTCATTGTATATATGTATGTATGTATGTATATATATATATATATATATATATATATATATATATATATATATATATATATATATATATATATACAATAAAAAATAAATTCCAAGGATAAGTACCGAGCACCATTCCAGCAACTTACAGAGCAGCTAGGTGTTGCAATGACTGCAAGAAATATTGAATTATAAACAAAGCTTGCTCTTATGTCTCAGATTGTAAAAATAGAGGGGTGATAAGCCTTCATATCTGCAGTGGTAGATGATTCTGCCTAACTGACAGTATGTGCTTGAGTGGGGTGAATGGGGAATGATAAAT
>JADBJO010032167.1:0-15969 GCA_016801955.1 Conus betulinus | reverse complement strand
ATACAGGAGGGTGCTCATGACGAAGGCTCTGTAGATCTGGATCTTTGTGTGCTCGGTCAGCTTGCTGTTGTTCCATGCTTTCTTTGTCAGTCTGATCATAGGTTGTAGCTGCCTTTGCCGATGCGCCTGTTGAGCTCTGTGAAAAGAAGATTCCAAACAGGGTGGGAGCCACGACGCAACCCTGTTTCACTCCGCTCCGTATGTTGAAGGCAGCTGATGTTGAGCCGTCAAAGACGACAGTGCCTTTCATGTCTTCGTGGAAGGATCTGATGATGCTGAGAGTGTGGGTGGACATCCAATCTTGGGGAGGATCTTGAAGAGGGCCATCCCTGCTGACCAGATCGAAAGCCTTTGTGAGATCCATGAACGCAATGAAGAGTGGCTGCCTTTTGTTCCCTACATTTCTCCTGAAGTTGTTTAAGGGAGAAGATCATATCTATAGTGGATCTGTTGACACGGAAACCGCACTGCCATTCAGGATAAACTTGCTCTGCAAGTACCTGGAGCCTCTTCAGTACTACTCGTGCAAAGACTTTCCCAACGATACTAAGGAGGGATATGCAACGATAATCATTGCAATCGCTTCTGTCACCTTTGTTTTTGTACAGTGTGACGACGTTAGCATCCCTCATGTCTTGTGGTACTTCGCCTTCACTCCAGCAGAGGCAGAGGCTTTCATGCAACTCAGTGATAAGTGTCTCTTTACAGCACTTCAGTACTTCGGCGGGAATACCGTCTTTCCCTGGTGCCTTGCCAGAGGCAAGAGAGTCCAGGGCTTCATTGAGTTCGTCTATGGTTGGTTGTCAGTCAGGCTCTTCCAATTCTGGTAGGCACTCTATGGCATTCAGGGCATCTTCTGTGACTACATTTTCCCTTGCATATAGCTAGTGTAGTGTTCTACCCAGCGCTCCATCTGTTGTTCTCTGTCCTGAATCACCTCCCCTGAAGCTGATTTCAAAGGAGCAGTTTTCTTCTGTGTTGGGCCCAGTGCCTGCTTGATGCCGTCATACATCGCCTTAATGTTGCCTGTGTCAGCTGCGATCTGGATCTGGCAGCACACACACACACACACACACACACACACACACACACACACACACTCTCTCTCTCTCTCTCTCTCTCTCTCTCTCTCTCTCTCTCTCTCTCTCTCTCTCTCTCTCACACACACACACAGACAGACAGAGACAGAGACAGAGACACAGACAGAGACAGAGAGTCCTGTCATGAGATTGAAACTGAAGAAGCACCGGCTGTACATTCTTCTCTCACAGAGAGTCCTGTCATGAGATTGAAACTGAAAGAAGCACCGGCTGTACATTCTTCTCTCATGCTTTGTAATGAAGAATGGAAGTTGTTTGACCACGATGGAAGCTACGGGAGAGCGCATTGAGTCAACAAATCAGGGGGCATTATCACGCATTTATTTTAATGGAACGTGCAGAGAAAAAATAGGAATCGGCGTAACTTATGCATGGATGTTGAGAGAATATGATCGTCTACAAGCTTACTTTCTTAGGCCCATGGTCTTGCCACAGCATAGGCCATCAACAACTGCCTGCAACATCCATGGTCCTGGGCAATCTTTTCTAATTTGCTTCAGCTGTAACCCATCTGCCCGGTGTCCACTTCCAGGCCCTGTCTCCAGGTGTTTTCTTGGTCTTCCTTGCTTCCTTTTGCCATGAGGATTCCAGGTCAGAGCTTTTCTGGTGGTGTTGTCCGGGGGCTTTCGGAGCGTGTGTCCTATCCACCGCCATCTTCTTTTGCGGATGTCTTGCTCGACTGCAGTTGGTTACATCTTACACACAGCTCTTTGTTGCTGGTTGTCTCTGACCAGTGGATGTAGAGGATCTTTTGCAGGCAGCTGTTAACGAACGTCTGCAGTTTTAGAATGGTGGATTTTGTGGTTCGCCAGGTCTCTGATCCATATAAGAGGACGGATTTGACGTTTGAATTGAAAAGGCGGATTTTCGTCCTGGTGGTGATTAGTCAAGATTTCCAGATGTTTTTGTTTTTTTCAGAGTGGTGAAAGGCTGCTCATGATTTCCTATTCTGCAAAGCATGCTGTACAAATCTAAGAAACAAGTGGTATGTCTGCCACGAAAACGCTGAAAGCTAAAAGCATAAACAACTTCAAGTACATTCGCTATACCAACTAATTGCAATGACTGGTTACTTGCTGACGTGGGTACTGTTGTCCCAGAGTAACCGCTTTAACCTGAAAAGGACAAACAAGGCAGTGAGACCGAATTTGGGATCTACAAAGGACACACCATTTGAAACTACCATCTCCGAACTGATTTCTTTTTAACTGAGGCTAAATACTGCTAGGACAAATGACAGCCTATATAATTACATGTAAAAACACTTCGAACCGATGACCCGACTGAATGAAGAAAACAAAGATCGGTAGTACAGGAGGTGGAACATTAAGAGGACAGCATACAGCTTGATTGGCTGTACACACACACACACACACACACACACACACACACATATATATATATATATATATATATATATATATATATATATATATATATATATAATGCTGAACAACTAAGTAGTGGGGGGAAAACAAGTGCAGGTTAACAATTCTTCCATCATTATAGTAATGACTTGGCAAAGATTTGAAATTAAAAGGAGAAAAAAAAAAAAATTGAAAATGAAATAAATAGGAAAATGTATATCGTAAATATGAAAACCCCTTCACTAGCTGCATGAGGAAACTATCGCAATCCCTCTCGAAGACAGATATATATGTGTCGCCTGCTCCGAGGCCTTCGTCCGCTGGATCGGACTCATCAGGGAGACACGGCTGATTGTGTCTGTGCTCTTGGCGTCAGATAGAGACACACCACAGTCCATAATTCTGTGGTGTTCCAACCGCCAAGGGTTCGAAAAAGAATGCAACAGCACCCCCAAAGCAGCCAGCGAAGGGTAGTAGGATTAAACAAAACGAAAGTGTGGAGAGGGAAAAAAGTTGTTGAAAACTAAAAACATTACGCAAACAGTATAAAATGTAAGGGACAGTCTTTGAGCCTATGCTTGAGGATCCATTTAAGGATGCAAGGGAGATCAAAAGATACGGAACAGTCTGAGTGGTCAGCTCTGTTGTTCACTAACCCAAGCATTGTCAGCGGCTAAGTATTGTGCAGAACAACCTTTCCTTGGATCTCATACACACACACAAATGTGCACACAGACAGACAGGCAAGCACACACGTACAGGCGTGCGATCGCGCACGCCCACGCACACACACATACACACACACACACACACACACACACACACACACACACACACACACACACACACACAAAACACACCTTGCTGGCACATACATACATACATATATGCAAGTGCACACACACACACACACACACACACACACACACACACACACACACACACACACATCAATGGAAATTTCGTTTTAACGTCTGTTAGGCTATATACCAACCGTCCTGGTGCAAATCACAATTGGCAGCTTCGCTGAGAGAATTGAAAACCAGGGGACTTGCCAATTCTTTATATAGTTCTGTGCAAATAGCAACTACCAAGTACTCTAGGCGACTGCTAGTCGCAACAGGCTCTCGTGTGTGTGTGTGTGTGTGTGTGTGTGTGTGTGTGTGTGTGTGTGTGTGTGTGTGTGTGTGTGTGTGTGTGTGTGTGTTTCAGATGTGCATGTGTATTATCATCATTATTATTATCATCATTATTATTGTTGTTAGAACTACCAATAATATAGCGCCTCTGCTCGGCTAGAGACCAAAATGTAAGCGTTTTACAACCCACACAATCATTTGCACAACGGGCAGCCTACCTGGGTAGTGTCGACTGAAGAGCTGCCAGCTGGCGCTTCATTCAGTGGTTTCCCATGTCATCCAGATGGTATCGTTCGATATCGTTTACTCAGTTTACTTATGTCCGTCATTCTTTCCATTTCGCACGCAGGGTGCATGCTATGTGTAACGTGTCATGAATATCAACGGCCAAACTGGCCTTCTCTTCCGAAAGTTGATGATGGGATTTTACGTGTCATGCGTTCGTTCACACACGGAACCTCGGTTTATAGTCTCGTTCAAAGGTTTGTATGGGAAATGGAGTTAGATTTAACTATGAGGAAAATATCCCCCTGGACCAAAACGACCCTGCCGAGATTTGAACCTCAGGATCACCAGGATTATGAGTCCTGCGCTCTACAACCGAGCTATTCCCAGCCCCCATATATGTCTAAATGCTTGCATGTATGCGAGTTTGTGTGTATGTGTGATTGCATGTATCCGTGCGTGCATGCATGGGTGTGTGTATTAACAATCACATTCATAACAATATGTGCTGTTCAGTCTTTTCAAGGCCATCTGACCCATATGAACAGGCGAGGTAACTCACAATACAGAGAATCATGAAACATCTGTTTCCATTCATGATATCTGACTTGTTGTCTTCATTCTAAACATTCTGTTACATAGAGAGCTACTTTGTACTCCAACTTTCCTTTAAGTCCTAAAATTTAAAAAAAAATGTATCTTTTGCTGAGAATGAAAATGGTAGTAGTAGTAGTGAGGAATGTATTTCGTTCTTACGGAAAAATATCTTGGCTATATCAGCATAAAATGTGTTATGTGTCTTCAATGCAGTTCCCAGTACATTGTTCACGTGTACCCTCATTTGGTAGTTTGCCAAATCCAGGGATACCTTTTAGAGGAAGTCGGTTGCTTTTCTGTAGACACAATGCTCTTCTAAGCTTTACATCATCAAGATCAGTAACATATGCCGCTGTCATGAATTCAGGCTGGCAGATAAAGTAATCTCTGCACTGTTGTAAAAGAGTCTTGCCTGGTTTAACGATCAATATTTAGGAGTCTAGTTTTAAGTGATGACAACAATGTCTGTACACGGCCAGGCTCCTGCATCTCGCAAACATGTCCAATACTGTAAATACATCAAATAGGTCTTGTATTTGTAAGCCAGTTCTTTCTTCCAGAGCGAGCTTGAATATACAACGCGTTATAACGCTGTTTGGGATACCTGTCATTTGCTAGATGTAGAACTCTGCACCGGTATTTCACAATCTTGATGTTTGTATACATAAAATAGGAAATCCGACACATTCTGCGAGCGCTCATTCATTTCTGACGGTCCTTACAATCCTAATATCATGTCACAAACCTTAATCTGTACTTGTGCAATAAAATCATATTGTTTAAAGCCCAAGATTGCCAATCCATATCACAAAAAACGACTTGATTTTTATGTCCTAGATATGGACGATAGCAGACATGGGGAGAGTGTTTCATTTTGGATGTAATCTGTTAACCCAAGTAAGTGCTCGAAGGGCTTCACTACTTCAGTTTTCAACACTGCCGGTCCAGTTTAAGACTAAAGAGGATATTACACCACGATAATTATGTGAAGACACAGTCTCTACTTCTTGATCATTTAAATACCACTTCTAAGACTGTTTAATTAAGCCACCATTGTTGGAGAAGGTTTTTTTGTTCTCCATATTTACCGAGAGACCCCGTGTGTGTGTGTGTGTGTGTGTGTGTGTGTGTGTGTGTGTGTGTGTGTGTGTGTGTGTGTGTGTGTGTGTGTGTGTGTGTGTGTGTGGTGTGTGTGTGTGTGTGTGGTGTGTGTGTGTGTGTGTGTGTGTGTGTGGGTGTGTGTGTGTGTGTGTGTGTGTGTGTGTGTGTGTGTGTGTGTGTGTGTGTGTGTGTGTGTGTGTGTGTGTACGCAAGCGCGCGCGTGTTTACTTGTGTATCTATCCCTCAATCTATCTATATGTCTGTCTCTATCTATCTATCTATCTATCTCTATCTATCTATCTATCTATCTATCTATCTCTATCTATCTATCTATGTGGTGTGTGTGTGTGTGTGTGTGTGTGTGTGTGTGTGTGTGTGTGTGTGTGTGTGTGTGTGCAGCTAAGATTCTCACGCCTCGGATCAATAACAGGGAACCAACACCAAGAAGAGCACGCGCTTTGTCCCTGGTATCTCTGTGGTATTACAGAAACGATCAGCAATTGTTCAGGTGTGCAGGGACCTTCATACATAAACATTGGGTTCTAACTGCTTCCTCACGCTTCAGGTTAGTGATTTCAATTATAGAAGAAGAGCACAAGGAGTTCAAGAACTTAACATTGGGTGGTGGAGAGTTGGATATGAACAGAAGGGATGGACCAATACGTAGTGAAAGTGAACAGAAAAGGGAACGTACTAAAACCGTCACTGTAGACGGTAACTAAGAGTATTCTGCTGTTCAGAAGAATGTGAATTACACCTACTATTGGCCAGGCTCCCTCCACACCGCAGCCTCAGACAAGAGACATACATGACACACAAAATAAGGCAAAGATCAGAAAAAAATATATGTGTATATATGTATATTCCATTCCCATCCTGCTTCAGTGAACGAAAACGAGCCAAGCTAATTTCTGTTCTCCTTGCTTCCAACCTTGTTTGTCGAAGATTTTGTTTATCATCCTACATCCAGTACATTTAACTAGTGAGGCAGTATACCCCCCCCCTCCTCCAGGTGACCACTACCACTCTCTCTCCTTTTTCAAATCAAAGAATGTGTGTGACTTATCTATCTATTGATCTATCGGTCTCGAACTGCAAAACTTTGAAAGTGAGGTTACTCCCCACCCCAACCCCCCGGCGACAACATATGAATAAAATTCGGATCTTCATCTGTTGATTGGTCGAATGAGAGCTGGTCAGACCTGGGACACCTGCCTAACACTGGTTGTGGAATAATGAACATTGCATTTGTATGTAGTGAGTGTACACGTGGTGTGTGTGTGTGTGTGTGTGTGTGTGTGTGTGTGTGTGTGTGTGCGCGCAAGCGTGTATGTGTTTGTTTGTGTGCGCGTGCGTGCATGTGTGTGTGTGTGTGTGTGTGTGTGTGTGTGTGTGTGTGTGTGTGTGTGTGTGTGTGTGTGTGTGTGTGTGTGTGTGTGTGTGTGTTTTGTGATCTGTGGGCTTGTGTAAGCATGTTCCTGATTTTACACACCTGAATCGCCCCACCGATGAACACCCACCAGCGGACAAACCCTCTGCAGTATACACTGTGGTCCTGAGAGATGCAAAGTCGTATCTCAATCGAAGTGTGTTTGATCGGTTGTGTCTGTAATTGAAAGGCCCAGTGTATGTCTGCCCAAAGTTCTAGGAGTCTTCACAACATTGGCCAAGAGATTATTCCAATGTTTGTTTGGTGGGCAATGTTTCTTGCTCTTGCTTCAAATCCAGATGTGCGACCGTTTACGCTCTTCATGTTCACCTCTGAAAGATGATCATGGTATTGTGGCTTTCCTCCTGCTTTTTCTTTCTTGAGGTTTCATATCATGTCAAATCAGCTGAGCTGTAAGCGAGTCCTTATTGTTTCCTTGCCTGCCAGTATGTCTGCTCTCTCGTTTTCTTTAACTCCAGCATGTTCAGGGCAGTACATCCATATGAGTCTCTTCAATGGAAGGTTGTATATTACTTCATGCCATGCAGGCTTCCCATCTCACTCTCCACGTTTTGAAGTATGTCCATGGGGTCAGGCAGTATCATGACTTGAGTTTTAAGCTGGTCTGTGAATGAGAGCCAATGAAGTGATGGTGTCACTGCTTCTGCCTCCATTTTCCGCCTCCATTGTCTTCCTGGAGAGTTCGGACATTTTGCGTCACTGTGTATCCCCAGTCGGACTTACCACCAGTGTCTATAAAACAATATCTTCTTTTACGTCTGAATTTCTGCGTTAGTTTTGCCTTCTGGCCATTCTCGACAGTGTCTTCCTCTCAAGCAATGGCAGTTAGGTAAAGGTGTGTTAAAGCTGGTCTAGGTATTTGCCCATCCATTAGTTTCTTTGATTTCTGCTAACTGGAACACAAGCTGCATATTGTCTTCTGACTGTCCCAGTCATGATTTTTCACGTCCTAGGCAAGTGTCTTCTGTTTCCTTGACTGTCGATTGTGGCAGTTTTGGGAATTTCCGAGTGCGTTGGAATCTGGCTTCTCCTGTTCTGGCATGGGGGTTGTTTGTATTGAAGACGCTGACAACTTGATGACAACCATTGATGTGATCAGTATCCATTAAAAACGGAAAGGGATGACAGTTATCGAGCAGTGAAAAGCCACGTCAAGTCAAGTCAAGTCGCACGCACACACACACACACACACACACACACACACACACACACACACACACACACACACATTACACACACACACACACACACACACACACACACACACACACACATACACTAACACACACATGCACACACTTTCTGAGCTGGATCTTATTGAAAGTTTAGTTATGATACAGGAGTTTGATGGAAATGGGGACAAAACTGTTTTGGGTTCTATTTGTCTTGAATTTTGCAATTTTGAATCTTCGTCCGAAGGGTAGAACATTCTAGGTTGTTGGAAGAACGCGAGAACTGTCGGTTGCAAATGTTCATGGCTTTTTGTGTGACTCGACATTCATACATTTATCTCACCGTTCTTGATTTTTGCAAATAACCTGTCCACATGTACTCACCACTCTGTGTAAAATGTTTTTGTTTTTCACGCTAAGATTTCCAGACCAGCATAAAAAAGCCAAAGGACAACACTGATTCTACAACACAAGGATAGAAATATTAAAGATGTCCTTTTTGACAGTGAGAGACCGAAGTTTTCAAAAGCAGTATGTGATGTGCACAGGATGTGTGAAGATGTCGTGTGCACATATTGTTTGTGTATATCAACAGTCTTAAGATTGAACGTCAGCGGTATTGTTGTATTGAGAGAAAAAAAGATCATGTGATCGTTCGGCGTCGTTTTGTTGGACAGTGGCCCGGGGCGAGTACTGCTGGGAGCGCTGCAAGCGTTATTTAACTTAGCCAGAAAATGTTATAATCACTTGCTCTACGCCAGCTGGAGGAGTCGTCTGGTCTGTTGATTAAAGCGATTGAAGACCGATGCAAGGCTGATGTATCGTTGAGGTATTTTTGTCATTAATGTTTAAATGGGGAGAAGTGAAATCTTTGGGGAAAAAATTGAAGAAAACATTCGTATTCAAAACAAAAGAAAAGAATAAGAACCAGTGTGGTTACTCTTGTAATATTTCTTTATAAAAGAAAGAGGAAAAGAAAGGAAAAAAGTAATATTTAAAGTAAAAACTTATAAGAAAAGGTTACTGTTTACATCTTCATGTTGAAGCGAGTCTCCTTAGTTATTGTAGAACTGCACGTGGTTCGAGTGCTGTGACAGGTTGTCTGTCTCACGCCGGGCCACGGGTGGGAGGATTGAAGGTGGTGGAGGTGCCGGACCTGACCCCAGCCTGGGGCAGGTGGCGGACCTCGCCTGCACTACCTTTCCTCACGGAGGAGGATTCATGTGGATGAAAAAAATGTCTTTGGCGCATTCTCCTATGTTGATGAAGAATGACTCTGGCGTATTTCCTCGTGTGGATGAAGTATGACTCTGGCGCATTTCCCCATAGTGTAAATTACTCTATTTTACGACCTCCTCTGTTGTGAATTGGATTTGACTGCTTTCCTGTGTAGAGATTATAAGCTAATGGTGTATGATATAGATAGGGGATGATGGATAGTGACATAGACCCCATGTTTTATGAACGTGTCAACTGAAGGGGAAACAGTACTGGGTGTTACCTCCTTGGTGGAGAGGAGGTGTGTTTGTGTTATTTTGTGATGCCTCCCCAATTGGAGAGAAGGTGTGGATAAGTTAATTTGAGCATTGTATGTATTAATTATATTTGTTCTCCCGTAGGAAGAGGGGAAGGAAAAAAACTGTTTGGTGTTGTGTACTTAGTTGACGTGCCTTGGGTGAATGGAGTTTGCAGAGTTTGCTTTGGCGGTGGCGTGTGCATGTGTGGCACAACTCCGTGAAGCATGACACAGTACATTTTTTTTGTAGATAAATTGAGTATTGCATTAAGATTCAGCTTACTATCTGAAATACTACCCGGATGCTTATATTCACTTACACGCTCCACTTTGGTGTTTTCGATAAAACAAGTGAGGGACAGGAGCAGGGTTTCCTCGAAAATCAATTACCATCTCCTTCGTCTTACTAATATTCAAATCTAGACAGTTCTCTTTACAAAAACATTCAACCTCTTGAAAACAAATGGTATCTGAATTTGACAGGTCTTCTGAAGCAGAATCATCTGAGTACTTTATGACAGGAGTGACAGAAGAACCAGTACGATCATTTGTATAAAGAGTAAAGAGCACAGGGGGGAACGGTGCCTTGATGTGCACCAGTAAACGTGGTTCTAGCTAAAACGTTCATAATCCATGAAATCAATTTTGGGTTGACATGTAAAGTTTGGAGTTTCTTTGCCATAATCTGTGGTTGAATAGTATCAAAAGCTGATGTGAAATCAATAAACAGGAGGCAAACAAAAGAATCATTTTCAAGATGTGTGTATGCATGGTTTGAAAGAGTGATTTTTTGCATCATCTGTACTTCTGTTCTGTTTGTACACAGAGATTGGTATGAATCACAAAGCTGGAAGATGAATCTGAAGGACGAGGCATTCATAAGATTTCATTACAAGAGATGTCAACGCAACAGGCCCATAGTCATCTAAATTGCTAGGATGTCTTTTTTTTTGGTACAGGGCAAATTGTTCATTCTTGCTAGACAGATGGCACAACTCCACAATTCAAAAACCACGAGCACAGCCTACAGAAAACATATGATTGTTCTGAACATGATTTTAAAAGATTTCCACAAACATTGTCTGGGCCTTCAGCTTTAATTATCTTTAACTTTATTTTTAACCTTGAGCAGCAGAATCGTCAATACGTAAAACTCCTTCATCATCATCACAGCTGTTTGAAATATTTAGCATCACAGTTTCCAAATTTTCACCAACGTGTTTCATTTCAAAACGGTAAAAAAAAAAAAAGAGATTATTCACTTTGTTAGCAAAATCATAACATTCCTCTTCTGATAGATTGCATTCACTTCATGATTTACTCTGTCTAGTGAGAGTTTTTAGGGCATCCCATGCATTTCGCTTTTTCCCGACTCAAAGTGCTTTTCTACCTTTTTTTCTGTATGCCATCTTTGCGGCCTTATTTTATGTCTTAGTTTTCTTTGAACTGTTTTTTACAAAATCATCTTTTAATTGAAACGCAATTTTCTTGTCATTCAGTGTTTTCATTAAAGATTTGAAATCCCAAAGCTTACTGTTCAGAAGAATTTTACCAGTTGTCTTTGGTACCAACATGTTTTCACAGAAGGTAACATCAACAGAGATAACGTCACAGTTTCAACCACATCAACACAAGCATAAAAATCACGTCCCAGTCTGTGCACTCATAGCAAGCTTGCAGTTGTTCCAGGCTATTAGGGGACATGTTTGTTACAGTTTTCTGCACAACAGGGTGAGTTTGAATACCAGGTCGGCAAGAGGGGAGCATTTTATCCAGGACGCAACGTAGGCAGGTTATAATGAAACAGCTTGGATTCACCGCTGTCAAGCAGGGTTGAATTCAAACAAAACCTTAGCAACCTTTTTCATAAAGATAAATGTTCCTAATCCTTGAATCTTCTCTTTTGCAGAACATGGTCAACAATTACTAGATGGAGGGTTATAGTGCGCAGGTATGATAACATCACACAAGAAGAAGAACGGTATGAAAGATGGCCTAATATCTGCAAATATCTACCACGGAACAGGTAATCTTTTTTAACACAAGGTATTACTAGCTTATTTGCTTGTCTATGCTTGCATTCGTTTTCTGTGTAGTAGATGAGAAACAATTGTGAGGTTATGTTCTCATGCGTTTCACAGGCTGAGTGACACATGGCAAAGACCATGGCCAAAGAACTTTTAAGTTACATTTTGTTTTGGTTTCCTTGTTCATTTGTTTTGTGGCTGGTGGTTCCTGGGCATAAATACCAAACCAAATGAGATCGACAGTATTATGTCAAAAATAGATAGACTGGCGTGACAGATGAGGTGCCCTGTGTGTCCTGCCCTGCAGACGATGGAAGGAAGGGGAGGAGGGTGGACGTTTCCCCAAGGGTCCCATGCTTGGACTATCACTTATGGAGGCTGTCCCTATCTGCGTAATTACCCCACCATAGAACACCTGGGGCATTTCTTATGGGAACAGCCCCAAAGAATACCTCACCCCGTCCACTGTGTAATGACAACCAACTGTTTCCCAGGACATAGACCATTTGTAGCTAGCCCCCATATCACGGGGCCAGCTGTTTCCCAGGACATAGATCATTTGTAGCTAGCCCCCATATCATGGGGCCAGCTGTTTCCCAGGACATAGACCATTTGTTAGCCCCCATATCACAGGGCCAGCTGTTTCCCAGGACATAGACCATTTTGTAGCTAGTCCCCATATCATGGGGCCAGCTGTTTCACAGGACATAGACCATTTGTAGCTAGCCCCCATATCACGGGGCCAGCTGTTTCCCAGGACATAGACCATTTGTAGCTAGTCCCCATATCATGGGGCCAACTGTTTCCCAGGACATAGACCATTTGTAGCTAGCCCCCATATCACGGGGCCAACTGTTTCCCAGGACATAGACCATTTGTAGCTAGTCCCCATATCACGGGGGCAGCTGTTTCCCAGGACATAGACCATTTGTCAAGTCAAGTAAACTTTATTATCTCAATTTGAGAAATTAATTTGTGGTTGCACACATTCACAGCAAATAAAACAATAATTTTTTTCACATTACCCATTTTCTCACATATGACATACATTCATATAAAGGAATTTGGATTTCAATTAAACATCTCCTCGGTTCATAAAATCAATGGACAGGGAATAAAACTTTGTTTAAATCTGACACTTCTGCATTTAACCGATCGATATCTTCGTCCTGACTGAAGAGGGTCATACTGATTTGCAAGAACGTGGGTCTGGTCACACGCAATCTTCTTCGCTTTACAAACAACACGGCACCTGTACAGCTCACTAAGACTTTTTTGTCTCTCACCAACGATTTTTCCTCCCACGTTCACCACTTTCTCAAGCACATTTTCTACTCTTCACAGTCAACCCACCATACCAACACATAAATGAGAAAGTTAAAACAGATTCCAAGAAGCATGAATAAAATGTCCGAAGAATGTCAGTATTCACATGAAATGATCGCAGCTTGCGAAGACAATATACTCTGGTTTGACATTTGTTTGTGGACATACTCAACATGGGATTTAAAATTCAGCGCGACGAATCTTTCACAGTGTCAAAGAAAAGGCGTAGAGAAGTCGGTCTCTTCAATTAACCCTTTTAGACAATACTTTTAGACACACACACACACACACACACACACACACACACACACACACACACACATGTATAGATGGATGGATAGACAGATAATGGATTGATAGACAAATACATGGATAGACAGATCGATAAATGGATAGATACTTACATACATAGATACATAGAAACATGCTTATGTATGCCTGTTGAACAAATTAGTAGTGGGGGAAACAAGTGTACGATAACAAGTTTCCAATATTGAAAAGGAAATGTACAGACTAAAAGAAAATTGAGGGATAGATGGAGAGGGTGGCAGAAAGAAAACAGACACGGAGAAAAAGTATTCTTCATTAATAAAAAATCCCTGTGTGCTTCAAATGGCCAGGGGGTAGTCCCTACAGAGGGAACCTGATGATACTCGATTTGAGCAGCTGCTCTGGGTTTGAACAGCCAGTTGACAGGAGATGACCACATCTGTGCCTCCGGTGCCTCTCCATGCAAGGTCAGAAGACAAATGTGGGAGGGTGTGCTTGAGTTGGAAAAGAGAGTAAGAGAAACATGTGAAAACGTTGATTCACCTTTTTCCTATCGGACAGAATCGTTCCCTTTATTTACCACCCAGGATGCATACCCCCACGCCTAGTGAGTATACTGATGTCAGGAAATTGATTAGTAACTTTCTTTGTATAGCATGCGCACACATCCATTTCTTCCATAGCACTGCTTCTCATATAGTATGTCTGTGTTCGTATTCTCATACTACAGATAGCGTTTAACTTCGTCCTGTTTCTTTGTGGATTTCTTTCTTTATCATTTGTTTCGATAGAAGTTACATTTGGACATAAGATGGGTACACGGATAATGATTGAATTGACCAAAATGTCTGCTAGCAAGACCAATAACTGTGCAAGTTATGACGGTTCTTTGCATGCCTATCAAGGCACACTGCCACCCATGGCGTTCACATTATGAGTTTAAGTGAGATTGCACCGCCTGAATCATTGTAGCATGTGTGGATGACTGTGAACTAGCCATGTAGACCTGAGGTTAAGTGAATTTGCACCACCTGAATCATTGTAGCATGTGTGGATGACTGTAAACTAGCAATGTACACCTGAGGTTAAGTGAGATTGCACCACCTGAATAATTGTAGCATGTGTGGATGACTGTGAACTAGCCATGTAGACCTGAGGTTAAGTGAGATTGCACCACCTGAATCATTGTAGCATGTGTGGATGACTGTAAACTAGCAATGTACACCTGAGGTTAGCGATTGCACTGCCTGATTCATCGTAACATGTGTGGATGACTGTAAACTAGCAATGTACACCTGAGGTTAAGTGCGATTGCACTGCCTGAATCATCGTGGCATGTGTGGATGACTGTAAACTAGCAATGTAGACCTGCGCTGGGAAATAATGTCAAACTTTTCACTTCACTCAAAGCTGTTTACAAAGTCAACTCAATAACGTGCTACGAAATGATTTGATCTATTGAAAAAGTAAGTAACTACATTTGTATGTAACGAAATTGACACCATTTGAGATGGGTCTATCATGACAAACGCGTATATTTGAATTTTTGTTGCTTTAGCGAGTGACAATATATTTGTGTTTATGCCAGAGGCAGAGAGAAGAAACGGGTGCCTCTGTGTATCTTTATATCTGTCTTTATACATAGCCTATCTCACAAGTGTGTGTGTGTGTGGGGAGGGGGGGGGGGGGGGGGGGGGCACCCAACACAAGGACACACACAAACACACACAAACAACACAAACAAAGACACACACAAATGACAACAACACAAAAAAACAACAACAACAACAACACAACAACACACACACACACACACACACACACACACACACACACACACACACACACACACACACACACCACAGACACACCACACACACACACACACACACACCACAGACACACACACACACACACACACAGTACACACACACACACACACACACACACAACACACACACACACACACACACGGGCGCGCGCGCGCGCGCGTGCGCAAGTGATCATACAAATACACCAAAAGGTCTTGTCATGCAGAGAGAGAGAGAGAGAGAGAGAGAGAGAGAGAGAGAGAGAGAGAGAGAGAGGGTATGTAACCATAATAATCGTCTGTATACAGGGGGATGATGGAGGCCCAGTCTTCTGCCGATGCCCCATGGGCGGAGTACGTTTGGTTGGAGTCATCCATGACATGATCACCACTTCGGGATGTCCCAGCCCTCAGTACTACACGCGTGTGACCGTCCTGCGGAATGAAATTGAGAGTCACGTTCCCTAATACAGGAACATGAATCAACCTTTCTTTTGACGACTGACACCGTCAGTTTGCCACTGATATATCTGATCTGTGATTTCTTTGCTTCTTTCAGCTTTTAGTTTAACACTGCCTTCCTTGTCCATTATTCAGGATTCAATACATTCTGGTTGGAACTCTGATTAATGCTCAATAAAATGATTATTGCAGACGGTGTCTGCACATCTACAAAGTGATGTATCTATTTACATAGAGATCAATGGAAAACAGCACACACACCACGCACACACACACACACACACACACACACCACACACCACACACACACACACACACACACACGTGGTGTGTGTGTGTGTGTGTGTGTGTGTGTGTGTGTGTGTGTGTGTGTGTGTGTGTGTGTGTTTCACACATTGCACGTGCAC
>JADBJO010032166.1:12500-15970 GCA_016801955.1 Conus betulinus | reverse complement strand
TTTGCAATTCAGGAGTTGGGCATAGGGCTAGACTGACCAGAACTGACAGCGTAATGGACCTTAGAGTCTGGTGTGTGTGTGTGTGTGTGTGAGTGTGTGTGGTGTGGTGTGTGTGTGTGTGTGTGTGTGTGTGCGTGTGTGTGTGTGTGTGTGTGTGTGTGTGTGTGTGTGTGTGTGTGTGTGTGTGTGTGTGGTGTGTGTGTGTGTGTGTGTGTGTGTGTGTGTGTGTGTGTGTGAGTGTGTGTGCGGTGTGTGTGTTTGTGTGTGTGTGTGTGTGTGTGTGTGTGTGTGTGTGTGTGTGTGTGTGTGTGTGTGTTGTGTGTGTGTGTATGTGGTGTGTATGCGTGTGTGTGTGTGTGTGCGTGTGTGTGTGCGTGTGTGTGTGTGTGTGTGTGTGTGTGCGTGTGTGTGCACGCGCGCGCGCGAGCGTGCGTGCGTGTGTACGTGCGAGAGGGCGTGCGTGCGCGTGTGTGCGTGCGTGTGTGTGTGCGTGCGTGCGTACGTGCGCGTGCGCGCGCGCGCGGTGTATGTGTGTGTGTGCTTGTGTGTAGGATGACAGGGGAAAACGAAAGAACGAGAACGAGTTGGGAGGAGGAGGGGGGGGGGGGGGGGGGGGGGGGGGGGCGGAGCGGAGGATATGCAAGGGAAACCACCACTGGGCCGTCTTGGGAAATGCATTTTTTTGCAGAAAACGGCCGAGACTATCTCAATCATCACATCACCTGCATCCTTAAAAGTCTAAAAAACCCACTGTGACAACAGAAGACATCTTTTTGGTCTGTTTTTTTTTTTTTTTTTTTTTTTTTTAACACATGGTTGATTTGGTGGTGGAGGAGGGGAGGGAGGATTACTCACATTCCCTCCCGTCCCCTCCTCCCCCAACCCCGGCAGCCAGTTACATACCAGTCAATCACCCTCTCCATAAAAATCAGGGTAGGAAAAATAACAGGGAAGTAGAAAAATTTTAATTATCAAAAAGGAGCTTATTACATTTCTCTCCTTCTCCTCTCTCTCTCTATCTCATCTCTCTCTCTCTCCTCTCTCTCTCTCTCTTACTCTCTGTCTGTCTCTTCTCCTCTCTGTCCTCTCTCCCTCTCTGTCTTTGCGCACTCTCGGTCCTCTCTCTCTCTCACACACTGTCACACAAACACAAACACACCGGACACACAACGCACACAGAGACGAGAGAGAGGAGATGGAGAGAGAGAGAGGGGAGATGAGAGAGAGCGAGGAGGAGCGGAGACAGACGAGGGTGGAGGAGAGAGAAGAGGGAGCGGAGAGACAGAGAGGAGAGATCGGAGAAGAGATGAGGGAGAGAGAGAGAGGGAGAGAGAGGCGACAGGAGAGACAGGACGATCGGGACAGACAGAGAGACAAGAGGACAGACAGACGAGAGAGAGAGAGAAAGAAAGATAGAGAGAGAGGACAGACAGACAAGCAGAGAGAAGAGAGACAGAGAGCACAGAGAGGAGAGAGAGACGAGAGAGAGGACAGACCACACAGAGAGATTTCACGTGCTCCACTAAAGAACTTTTGTTTTTCCTTTCTTTATCCATTTTTGAATATGTCTCAGTTAAGTTTATTGACTTGTCATAAATACACCTACCTCTCTCTCCTTTCTTCGAACACTACACACATGTATTTCAACCATTCATTCAGAATGAATGACGAAGAGTCTCAGTTCAAGACATGAATCCTCACCACTACAGCACATTGGAAACGGCGGTGAATGAGTCATTTCCACACACATAGCACTCAAAAAAAAACACACTCAAATTACAGACGCTACAGCGTTGCTACACTAGCATTACGCTCGTGAACTGAGCGACACAAATGCACATACGTACGCGCGCGCGCGCGCGCGCACACACACACACACACACACACACACACACACACACCACACACACACACACACACACACACACGCATGCATGCACACACACACACACGCACGCACGTACGCCCACGCACCACGCACGCACACACACACACACGCACGCACGTACGCACGCACGCAGCACGCACGCACGCACGCACGCACGCACGCATTTGTTATATATGCATTTGAACGGCTTTCAATTCTCTGTTTGAAAAGACCCATTTTGGTTCTCTTTAACAATGGATATAAAACCAAGTAACTTGCCTATATTCTTTCTGGGAGACGGGAATTTTTTTTAAACTTGAAGTAAAATTTTTAGGCGCGTCCTACTTACACCAAAACTAAACTGGAAAAAAAAACATATATAGACTCGATAGTTACTAAAGCGGTTATTAAAGTTTTTGAAGTTCTATTTTATAAAAATTGTCAGTCGCTCTCCGTGGGGACAGGATCCCAAAGTTTTGTTGCATTTAGCAACCAGTCTTGTACGATCAAGATTGACTTACGGACAGGAAGTATTCTTTTCTGCTCCGCGATCGCATTTAAACGGATTGCCGTGGACGACCTTGAAGAGTTAAATACACGATCCGACATTGATTTTTTCGAAAAAATGCACAGAGAAAAATTTCAAATTTAGAGACGCTTTCGTTCATATGTTTTCAGACGTTTTTTAATTCATCAAAGATTAACCCACACGAGGTAGCGCCTCGCGTACTGGTTCCGCCGGTACCCCCTTGGGAACTAACGGAAGTAAAAGTTAACATTTTTTCTTCTGATCTAAATAAAGCGATGTCGCCGCCGCATGTTTAGCAGCATCTGTCAAAATTGACATGGAAGAAAAGTTTACTAACTATTTGAAAGTATACACGACGGCTCAGTTCTTGATGATGGTAGTGCGGGATCTGGCTTTGTAATTCCAGATTACAAAGCTGAAAAAATCATATTATTTAGGTAAGGGTCATTCCATATTTACAGCTGAACTTGTTGCTGTCCTGATGGCATTAAATTATTTAATTTCCTTGCCAGTCTCAATATTTAATATCCTGTTTTGTGTTGATTCACAGTCAGTATTAAAAAGTTTGCATTGTTTTGAAAATACACAGAGAGAGGAATTATTATTTGAGATTAAGTACATGTTGCACTGTCTTTACATGAAGGTACTAATGTTGTATTTTCGTGGGGTCCCATCGCACACCTCCTTCATTTTTAACGATCAAGCAGATAGAGCAGCAAAAAAAGGGGAGCAAAGAATATATTAGGTAGTATTAAGGTTGACTGTCCTTTGTCACACAAGGAAATTAGTCATATAATCGAAAGGGGATTTCTGAGTCAATACAGTTCCTCATCAAAAAACCTCGTCAGCAACTCTGTCAAACTTTGTGTCGATTAGCCGACCGGTTTTCAAGCCTGGCTTTTAGACTTTTATGTAATTCCCTACGAACCAAGTATTGCCAGACTGTTAAGGTGTATGTCGTGGGGATCTTTCAGTTCAACATGTGATTTTTGATTGTGAACTAACGAAACCCTTTTTGAATGGTGTTATACCAAGTGCTGACACTGGGCATGTTAATGTGTGTTTGACTTTTTA
>JADBJO010032166.1:0-2500 GCA_016801955.1 Conus betulinus | reverse complement strand
GACAGGTATGTAGATATTGTATATTTGTTACATTTATGCTTGTTGCGTCTCTTCTTCACTTGTAAACCTTCTTGCGTACAAATATTACATGATTTTATTTCTTTTTGTACAAGCTGCTTCAGCTGAGGAGAGGAGGGGGTGGAGGGGGGGGGGGGGGGGGGGGGGGGGGGAGGATGAGGCTGGTGAAGGGGACAGAGATGAGTGGATGGGGAGGTCGGGGGTGGGGAAAGGGAGTAGGCGGGGGACGGAGAGGGGGGGGGGGGGGGGGGGGGGGAGGAGGAAGGGGCAGGTAGCAATGCAGTTGCTAAAGAAAACGATTATCGAAAGTGATAAGGTGGTTTCCCTTCGAACACACTTTGGCAAGTGGACATAGGGAGAAAACACAAACATCACGCGTCACTCGTCTCTCTCTCTCTCTCTCGTCTCTCTCTCTCTCTCTCTCTGTTAATTCTGACAGCTTCATATTGCATAGAAAATATGACCATGTCTCTGGAGGAAGACAATATTTTGATTCCTTCAGTTTTTTTTTTTTCTCTTCTTCTTTTTTTTTTTCGTTCGTTTTTTTATTCATTGATTTATTTCTTTTTTTTTTTTTTTTTTTTTTTTTTTTTTTTTGCATGCTGAAAATATGTTCATTGCTTAGCAAGTAAAGCACTTCTTTTTTGGCCGATAAGGCAAAGCGGAGGAAGGGACGCAACTCCAAGAAAATCCTGTGCTGTTCAGTTTAGAGATTGTCCACACTGCTGGGAGCTGCTCTCGATCAATGTATGAAAAACATACTTGGTGCTGATATGATTGTGTATTCATTAGCTCCATTCTGTTGCACCTTTAAGCTTTACTGTCTGTCTGTCTGTCTGTCTCTGTTTCTTGTAGACAGATAGAGAGAGACAGATAGACAAATGTATGTGTGTGTGTGCGTGCGTGGTGTGTGTGTGTGTGTGTGTGTGTGTGTGTGTGTGTGTGTGTGTGTGTGTGTGTGTGTGTCCACTCTCATTATCCTTTCAGAGACAATACTCCCACACCGCTCCCTCTCTACCCCCCACCCCACCCCACACCATGGGCTACACACACACACACACACACACACACACACACACACACACACACACACACACAACAGAGAGAGGAGAGAGAGAGAGAGAGAGAGAGAGAGGAGAGAGACAGAGAGAGAGAGAGAGATGAGAGAGAGAGAGAGAGAGAGAGGAGAGAGAGAGAGAGAGAGGAGAAGAGAGGGAGGGAGGGGGAGAGGAGAGACGTATTTTTCTTGTGAAAATACGAAGGAAAAGTATGGATATGACAGCCTAGCAGTCATTTGCATGACATTAATGTTACAACCCCTAGAAATGTATGCGATGACGAGAGAGAGAGAGAGAGGAGAGAGAGAGAGAGAGAGAGAGAGAGAGAGAGAGGAGAGAGAGAGAGAGGAGAGGAGAGAGAGAGAAGAAAGAGAGAGAGTCTCGGATTTTTGTTCATCGTCAATAAAATCACTCGGAATTGACATGGATTTGAATAATGTTACGCGCGGAATATTCATTCTTAGGTCAGTTGGAAACAGAGAAGAAAGTGCTTTTCATCATTTGCAGTTTTACACAATGGATATCTTACGATTCAGAAACTAGTTTATGTGATCTTCAAAATCTGAACGTCGTCAAATATTTTCAAGAGTACTATGCCTCTCAGTTCAAGCGCTAATTAAGACACTTTTTCTCGGTTTCTAGACATTCTATACAATGAACATCTCTCAATAGCCTGACTTTTCTATGACGACATTCACACGAAGACTCTTACATTTTCTACTCTGACGTTCAACCCGGACAATTCTGGACCCAGTCTGAAGGAGTATCTCATTAAAACAAAACACCACCACCACCACCACCACCACCACCACCACCACCACAAACAACAACAACAACAACACCACCACCACTACCACCACCACACCACCACCACCAACAACAACAACAACAAGGACAACGACAACGACGACAACGACAACGACAACGACAACCACTTAAGATTCACGTATCTATTCATATCACTCGAAATCATCTGTAACAACATTTCACACCTTTGAATGGGACATATTTTTTTTTTCATGGCTAAACTTTTCAACCAGTGCCTTAGACAGTCAACTCGTCATTTACAGAAATACGAGCAGTATCTTATCACGTGATTCAACGCTCATCTTCCGCTGAATTTTTACGATGATCAGCGATGGCTCGTTCTTCATTTTCGTTGTCCTGAGTGTTGTTGTTGATCTTGCCTGAAGAAGACCTATGAGGTCGAAAACGCGTCGTGCTTTGTCTTCTGAGTCGCTTGTTCATGTTTGGGCGGACGCAGTACTTCATCTTTTTTTTTTTGAGGTTTACATCAACAGGTTAGCGTCCTGTCTCCTCGTGCGCTAAATCATACTGCGTTTCCAAACAAAGTCCCCGACTGTTTTTAAAAAACAAACTGTTTTCGATGTCAGCTGCAGCAGTGTCCAAACCCGGCGATTCAG